>BPLR01009012.1:0-170602 GCA_021605095.1 Caerostris extrusa | reverse complement strand
TTACGTATTGCTTTCGATGATCCTTTACATTCGTCAAAGTAAAAATACATGAATCCAAGAAACTTTGAGTCATATCTGCAAGTTTATAATAACTCTCGAAGCTATTGAATTAAATATTTTGTTGTTAGTAATGCTCGACTACTACTTGATTAGATAACTGGATCGGAGTACGAGAACAAAATCCACATCTAATCAATTTAAAAGGAATTTAGTGTGATAGAATGATTAGAGGGAGGAATAATAATAGATAATTTTTAATACTCAGGTATGAGAAAAAAATTAAATAATTAAGAACACATAATAAAAAAAAATTTAGTAACAAAAGAGATATTCAAAAACATCTTTAGTAATAGTCTTCATTGCAACCGGTTCAGAGTCAATTGGGTGAATTCACATACATTTGTACGATGGCAGAAAAAGCAGATCCACCGAACTGCATTCGCTTCTCTGTGTAATGCTCCCGAATCTTTGCCTCGCAAGATTTCGAAACGGAACACAAACCCATGTTCTAAGATTACGTGAAATTTTTAATGGTTAATGCATCCTTGGGGAAACAGAAAAAAAAAAAAAAAAACCGGAGCAACTCACCCGAGTATCTTGGAGCAATCGTCTGTCGTAGTATTTCATTGAGTTTTGACGAAACTGAAGCCGTTCACGTCACACACACGTAGGGACTTGCCGTTGGCTCGAAGCAGATCGAATCCGCACACCGTTTGCTGAGACACAAAGAAAAAAAGACACGTGAATTCCACGATGACAGACAAGGCATATGAAACTGATTCATATCTACCCCTCGAAAACCTGACTCACAAAATAATAACACTTGTTCATTAAGTATTTTCCTACTTTCACTCATTTCCAAGGTGCCAGTGGTTTTCGAATCTTTTAGAGATTTTTTAGGTAGAAAACTCTCTGAAATTATACTGATGGCTCGCAGATCATCTTAAAATTCAATTGCACTAACCCTATTAACATGGAGCCTTGTTAGAGACGTTAGGAATGTTTTATAATTTTTTTGATATTATTGTAAGTTATAAAATAGTGGCAAAGCTAACCTTAAAAACAGATACATGAATAAATGGACCTACCAAGTGTATCTTTTCATCACTAAAAATACGTTAAACATATTCTCTTTTACTTGCTGTATTAAGGCGTCCTTCTTCGCTGGAAACATTCTGAATTGCTCAGTTACAGCCAATTGAGCCTTTAGAGAGGAAAAAAGTATCTTAACTTTGTTTAATAAAAGAATAGATGAAATCCATCAAATTGACCTGCATGCTATTTTTAGGTAGAGCCTCAGCGACAGCATATCAAGTCATTCAAAGCGAACAATATTTTCACCAAAAATGGCAATGAATCTATTTAAAAAGCTTTTGCTCCACTGTATGCACAACATCATAGAGTTGGAATTTATGGATTTGAAAATGATTCCAATACTTATGTTTGTCGTCGGAGTGTGTGAAAGTTCAAAGTTTTAAACTCTCGCGAATTGAGTATCCAAGCAGCACGTGATGAAACGATTGCACATCGACCCTTAATGACTCTAGGGGAAAAAACTGTCAACTCATTTCGAAAAAGCTAAAGGTTGAATCTTTAAATTAATAACAATAGAAAAACAAATTTGTTTCTTTCTTTCTCGCGAGAAACGTAATTTGAACGTGATTGGTTACCTTAAGAAGATCACGTGGTGAGGAGATGGTACTCTCTGCTATTTTTATCATAAGAGGTTGGCAACTCTTCTGATCAAAATCCATCTAAAGACAGAAACAAAATCTAGTACAACTCCCCACTACTGTTGAGAGAAAAACGTGTGGTTTATTATCTTCATTCTGTTTATTTTAATTTTAGAATAAAATTAAAAATTTTTTTTTTTTTTTATAGAAATGCTAGGAAAGAAAAGAACTAGCATTCAAATTAAATTGTATTAAAAAAAAAGGAGGAGGCATAAGATCTCGTTGAATATATATATTTCATGTAATGAAATGGTGGCGAAGTGGGTTCTGTAATTTCTTTACTGCTGGGCATCCAAAATGTAAACACCACGAAGAAAACATTCAAAAGGTGTGAAATGTTCACCACGTATGTAGGGATTGCGCCACCCACAAAGAAAAAGGCTCTTTCTGCGAGGCCTTTTGTTTTGCTATGAAAAGTCACGCAGAAGAGTACGGTTCTGTGCTTGGCAGAAGAAATGTAGCTTACAGAGATCGCAGAATATTCTTTATTCAGAAATGGATGCCATAAAGCAATTATTAATCACCTCATGTGAGGACACGGCAGGGCAAGCATGGACATCACTTTATCCAAACGCATAACACGGCATCTGGGAAACAATCTGCACAAAAAGTAAGCAAAACAAGAACACCACACATTCAGCATAGGCTCATGTACTACTATCGGACATTTTTTAGCTAGGTCCCCATCCATTGTGTGGAAAAAAAAAATTAACAATATTAATAACAAAAAGTTAACATTTAACGTGAAAATAAAAAAAAAAATTGAAAAGGCGGTAAAGATTGGGGTGGGGGAAGAGGGGTTTACAAGAAAATTTTCCCCTAAAATTTGCGATGGTTCAAGCTCCGCACTTTATGAACCATTTGCCAAGAGGAATGTGGACCTAAGTTTGAGAGCCATTGTGTTAGACTAAAACATGTAGCGCAGCATGTTATATACTAGAGTCTATCATAGTGAGCGTCTTCCTTTTTCACATCAAACGTAAATGGCCTTATTCCTCGGGCACTGAAACACGTTTCGTTTCACTAAAAATTAAAAGTGTTCAGAAAATTTGTATCCCAAAAATGAGTTCCAATTTTTTTAGATAAATAATAATAATAAAAAAAACACAGAATAACATAATTTTTTTTTTTTTTATTCTAGCTCTAAAACATCATATGTCAAAAGATGTCTCTCAGTTGTTTAGATACATCTCCATTTGCAGGAAAATCCCATTTTCCACAATTGCTGTGGGGAAAAAAAAAAAATCCACCTAGGGATTTTTTTTTAGCTACTAGAATTTAGAAATCTTATGAAAATTTTTTGTGCATATTTGGTAGGTCTGCGAATCGGTCGTAATCTATTTTTAAACCCTGAAGTGATAAGGGTGGTCCACCCCTAAATATTTTTAAAAATTTCTTTCACAAAACAATGTAGTGTTTTTTTTTTTAAATTTTTTAGTTATGACATTACAGCACGTGTGCTTAAACAAAATTAAAGTCTTTGATCGGCTTCCTTTTTAACTTTTTTTAATTAAGTGATCTTATATAAATCAACACGTGTTGTGAACTCGCGCCAACAACGGCCGTTACTTTACCTGTATATATTATACGCATTTTTGTGGAATAGTTTTAATTTAAAAGAGAAATATTTACGTGTTAAATAAATATACGTGTTTTTATCATTGTTAAAGGTAAGTCAAATAATAAGAGAACAAATACTGTTATATTTGCACGTGTAGCGCATGTTAATGTCTTAAGTTGTCTTAAGTTAATGTTTTGTTAAGTTATATTCTTTGCACGTGTAGCATTAAATTATATTTACACGTGTAGCGTGTGTTAATGTTTAGTTAAAAAATTGGCAACTTTGTTATTGTTCTAAGAAAAATAAAGATGGCTGTTTACAGGTCTAATTGTGTTGTAATTTACTTTATTGTGGCGAATCTGGGATTCCAATAAAGTAAGTGTTATTTGCAATTGAAAGCATAAGATTATCGAAAGCATAAACTTATAACGACAAACTATTTGGCGGCACTCTGTCACTAATTTCAGGTGATTTCAGGCAAACACTTCCTGTCATTCTACGTTCAACTTACGCTGATGAGATCAACGCTTGCTTAAAATCATCGTCACTGTGGCGTAATGTTGAAAAATTACAACTAAAAGTAAACATGCGCGTTCAAATGCTTCAAGATCCATCTGCTGAAACATTCTCAACGCAACTGTTAGATAATGGCGATGGAAAAATTGCTGTACATGAAAATACTGGATGCATAAAATTTCCGACAGATTTCTGCACAATCATCGACTCGCAAAATATAATCTCATAGACCCCATATTTTCCCGATGCCTGCACACAATTCAAAAAATCTTAATTAGTTGGCAGAAAGAGCAATTTTGGCAGCAAAAAATGTGGACGTCAATGGTTTAAATTCCAAGATACAATAGTTGTTGCCAGGGGACTTGGTGTCATACAAATCTATCGATACAGTTTGCGATGCCAATGAAGCTGTAAATTATCCAATTGAGTTTTTGAATTCATTGTATTTGCCAGGCATGCCACCGCATCATTTACAATTAAAGGTTGGATCTCCGGTTATTTTGATACGTAATTCGAACCCACCATGGCTGTAAATGGAACACGATTAGTCATTAAAAAAAAATTATGAAAAACGTTATCGAAGCCAGCATTTTGAATGGCAAATACCGAGGCGAAAATATATTGCTGCCACGAATCCCTATGATTCCCACAGGTGTCAATTGAATTCAAACGTATTCAATTTCCAATTTGATTGGCATTCGCAATGACAATCAATAAGTCGCAAGGCCAAACGATGTCTGTTTGTGGCTTAGATTTGGGCACACCGTGTTTTTCCCACGGACAACTATACGTGGCATGCTCGAATGTGGGTAAACCATCCAGTTTGTTTGTGTTGGCTAAAGACGGAATAACCAAAAATATCTTATACTCCATTGCACTTAGAGATTGATGTCGATTATTTTTAATTGCCATAATTAGTAATAAATATGTAAATAACTATTTGTGATGCATATACAGCTATTATATAATGTAATTTAAAATATATTTATTAATTTAATAAAGTATAAAGGATGAAATAAATAAATGGTTATTGTAATATCATTTTATACCCCGTAATTGTCTGCAACGTTCCATTCCTCTTCCAATCATAACCACATTTCCACACACTTATAGTAAGTTTGTCTTTTTTTTATTTAACTAAAAAAATATTTTATAGAAATAATTTATATGGCAAAACAACGTTTGCCGGGTCAGCTAGTATATATATATATATATAGTTAGTGTGGAATTAAGAGATATCTTTTTTTATTTTTGATATTATGTGATTTAAAATATCAAGCACTGAAAATTTAATTTTTATTTATTATCCTCTAAATCCTTTCGAACATACCTTTCTGCCCTATGACACCGCCTTGCTGTCCGATTTGGCCGCTTGGCACTTTTCCACACAATCGGCGGTCGGATCATAGTAAACAGAGCGCATCTCCTATCCCAAAAGAATAGCAAAGTGTGGCAGACACCTTTCTGTTTCAGAGGCGGAAAAGAGATTCCGAGGAAAGCTACGAGTCAATTCATATATATTTTTTATTGCCCATAAAATATGTGGGCATGATTTTCGGAAGCCTGGTGTTTCGTTTCCTTGAACACTTTCAATTATTGCTATTGGCTCATTCTTTCTCACCAGCTATTGTTTTATTTTTTAAAATTTCCATTAAGGTTTTTTTTTTAATACATATTTATTCACAATTTTTTTCCCCAAGTTAATAATTAAATAAAAAATCTGAACGGTCGTACTGTTGTAAGCAAAGACAATTTTATTTTAAAGAGAAAATGTGATTTTCCAAGAAAAGAAAGTCGTTCGGAATATACTTTTGAAAACAGTTGTTGTCAAAGTGACTGACCTTGAAGGCGAGGCACACCTTCCTGGCGATGAGCTTCTCGGCGTTGCTTAGGATGACGGGGTAGCGCACTTCCTTGCCCTCCTTATCGCGCTCCACCTTGCCGTCGAGGGCGGGGGACTTGCGCGCCTCCGCGTGCGCGTAGTCGGGACCCACGGTGTACACCTGCGCGCACACACAACACACCACCTTTCAGTAAGAGTTCGCCGTGGAAGGAGGAACTCGCCTCCACTCTCGAATAATTTAAAACACACTAATTACTAAAAATATACACAGCCCAGTCACATTAATGTGACCACCACCTACTTTCGACGTCACCGTGAAATAACCAATCACAAAAGGCAGGTGGCAGCACATTGCAGTGGAGTGTATATAAAGAATTCCACTTAATACCACACACCACTTAAAGCCAGAATATACAAGAGTGTATATTCTGGCTTTTGACAGGTGGTCCCATTAATGTGACTGGACTGTGTATATAAGTTTAAATTCAAATAAAAATAAGGTATAAGTAATAATATGGGATACCAAATAAAACTGGGGAGACAGTGTCAATCCTCCAAGCTATCCTAATGATTAAAATTAGGGGAGCGGAGATGGGGGAGAATTAGGCTGATCGTGAGCTACTGGGGGAGTGCAGACAATTGGGAATGGCCCTGCAAATTTTTCAAAAACTTAAGAATAAGATGCATTTTAATTATTAAATGCACAAATATTACAAGATAAGTTTTCGTAACTTGTAGGAAAGACACCCTATCTTAGAAATACTTAGCTTTCAGTCACAGCTAGAGAAGAGAGGATTATAAGTGGCGATTATTAAAAAAGAGATTTAACTAAAAAAAAAAAATATTTAAACAGGTATTCATCTTTCGACCACAGTTGAATGCAACAACTTCATAGAAAAATCAGGAGGGAAAGGGGGAAACACGAACACTTCACAGAAACAAATCTGAGTGAGGAATGGGTTAAGTCATAAAAAATAAGACTGCCATAAATAAAACCCTCTGACTAATAGGCCACAACGAACTATTTATCGCAACTTAACAATCACCCATCTGACACCAAAACGGGAGAACCCCTGCCTACTGAACCAACACGAGCAGTAAAATAGTTTTTAATGAAAGCCTTCTAGGACAGAAAACCAGCACTTCAAACAACCTGGTTATTATTTTTCTCTCCCGCAGTTCCTCTCGAGAACTAATTTGATAATTACAGTACTGCGTATTACAAACAAGATGCATTCTAATAATTAAAAACATGAATACTACAAGACAATTTTTCGTAACACGTTAGAGATTAAGAATGCCGACATATTTCAGAAAGTAGCATAAGAAAAAAAAAAAAGATTATAAATGGCTTAAAATAATAAGGATAAATAAAAGAACTGCTTCGTGTTGGTTCAATAGGAGATTGGCTTCCAGTCGCCGTAGGTTCAACGCACACGACTCAGATTCCCCCTTTCTTTTGTGGTCACTTCATTTTATAAGACGATCTGTCCAACAATGTACATGGAATCCAGGTTTCCCATTGGTTCATGAATCTCCTTTTCTGCAGAAACCTTTCACACATAAATTGGATGGAATTTTAGTTGTGTCCGACTGGAGAAGGAACTTCTAATGGGCTGTCAGCGATGGGAATTAAAAAAGAGAGTGAGAAAAGGGACTACTGACCTTCACATCTGTCCCGTCGGTGGGCATGAATTCTTCGTAGATGAAGGAGCCAGACTTCCGGATGCGACTCTCGGAAGAATACACGCTGCTGCGGCTTCCGATCTGCAAAAGAGAGCCGAGTGGTCAGTGCTGCTGCGACATTTTTCGCACAAGTTCCGTTCATCTGAAACGAACTCCCTGCGCGCCTTTCATTTTACGGATAACCCCTTCGGTTACAGCAGGAGTCTCCAAACATTTCAACCAAACGACTCAGCTAGCTCATCATACCCACACAGTGTCGTTTTGAATTGAGGTGGAGATGCCATCTTGCGCTACGGTAATACAGCGCCATCTTCTGGAAAGTGGCGGAAATACGAAAAACCGTCAACTACGCTTGATAAGTCGAAGTACAAAGAGCTATTTGTAGAGAATATCAGAAATGGAGCATGTGGAAATCGTGATCGCTAGTCTAAAGGATTCTAATACTTTCCAGTATTTTTGAATATGTTCCAAGGACACGATATAAATACGAGAAATAACCGAGAATTAGACCGTTGATTTGAAGATGCGTATCTTTCGTGTGGGTTTGCAGAAATACGGAAAAAAAAAAAAAAAAAAAAAAAAAAAGACAGGGAGCGCAGAGCACTTAAAGCGCAATGGGGATATACATACGTCCTTTATTTTAAATTTCAAGGGCACATTTCACATCATTAATTATAGTTAAAATGTTCAATTACACTGTGCATGCCATTTATTAATGGACCGTTACACAAAAAAAAATCTGATTATTATTTTGTATGAATGATTTACTTACACTGTAAATTTGTCAATGTAATCAAACTGTGACAGGCCGTAGTTTGGAGACCCCAATACAAGCAATGCAACGGTCTTCGGTGAAGAGACAACAGCTTCATTTATTCACAGGAAAGACGAAATACGGATAATAAAAGTATCCGGATAACTACGATCTAGCGCATTAAAAAAAAAAAAAAAAATCCAAAACTAATAAACGGTGATGAAAGGCTGTTCACTAAGTATTAGTTAATGGTATTCAGCAATTTGACCAGTCTGGCCTGCCCTAAGGCACACGGCGTCTTCAGGCCGTCGTCACGATAGTAACCCCGCCTGAAAATTGTGCCTTTAAAATTTCATTGTTACAGTAAAATTAGCATTTCTTTATTTCAGTAGGACCAGTGGTGGAGATGGATAGTTTAGTATAGTATTTGCTGGGTGTATAAGTAAGTAGATCGAGAGGATCAACAGAACATGGAACAAAACTATAATGGAGAATTGCGATCCGACTCTTCATTGAAATACAAATTAAGTGGAAGATTTAGTCGAAACCGCCGTTCCTTTTTTTTTTTTTTTTTTTTTTTTTTAAAGAACATTAGAAACAAACATGATGTATCCAAATGTAGGGAATTTCTTCCCTTCACAAAATATCCACTTCTTTTCACAAAATGTCTTCATCGGCTCTTCCTTTTCTTCCTTATACTTCCTTTTTTTTTTTTTTTTTGGTTAGAAACAATGAAAGAGTAGAAATGGGTTAGAGATTTTTTTTTTTTTTTTTTTTTGGTTAGAAACAGTGAAAGGGTAGAAATGGGTTAGTAAATTTTTTTTTTTTTTTTTTTTTTTGAACAGAGAACACGAAAGAACAGGGTTAGAGAACAAAAAATGAAAGAAAATCCTACCCCTCCAGAGACTCTATAATGTTAGTGAAGTTCTCTCCAATCATTCTTCTAATTAGTAGTCTAGATTTTTATTGAAAAGAAGAGTTTTAAGTGAGAGATTTAAGTAGTCTGCAGGGAATTCCTTTTTTTTTTCTTTCCATTTTTTGCAGATGAATATTATGTGATGTCTATCTTCTTCAGCGTCCCCACAGCTACAGATCCCTGGTTTCCCAAAAGAATCTGTGCTGGTAGGACGCCAAAGCTCCATGTGATGTTAATATTTGGTTTAAAAGGAAGTCCCCACAGACTCTTTTTTTCTCACAGGGGCTTTTTTCTTTTTTATATTACAAATAGCTTTTTCAATTTCTTGATTATTAATTTCCACGAAGTCCAGGGGGAAATCGGACTTGGGTCAACATAATTATTATAGTTTTTATACGGGAAGTGGTGATTTAAGATGAATTCAATGGTTTCATTGATTGTAGTTGTTAAAGTTCCATCTGATTTTTCAATGAATTTGAAATTTTTATTATTATTTTTAACTTTGTCTGAAATAATGTCGAAGTTTTTACCAAATATACCTTTAGTGGTAATATTATTTATATAGTTTTTTATAAAATTTCTTTTACAATTTAAGATATTCTTTTTATAAATAGCTTGGTTTTCTTTGAATTTTGAATTTTGATATTTCTAACATTAATGACCTTCTCTTTTTGAAATGCTCTTCTAAGGGCTCTAGTTTTAGATCTTTGAATTTTTAAGTCATTATTCCACCAAATTGCATTTTTTTTTCTTATTATTTTGTTTAGTATTATTATTGATATAAGATTTTGTAATTCCGTTAATTATATCTTCTTGAATGTCTTTTATATACTGATCCATATTATTAATCTGAATATTATTTAGTCTGTTAATATGTTTTTGAAGTATATTGGTCATATTAATTTTAAGTTTGATCCAATTAATTTTATCAGTATTAATTCTATTTTTATTAGGTCCTGCGTTGTTAGTATTCCAGCTAAAGATTATGAGGTTATGGTCGCTATTGCTAATGTCATCAGTTACTTCAACCAGAAAGTCATTATTAATGTTAGTAGTAATAATTAAATCGATCCAGCTCTTCCCTCTACTAGATGAATAGGTAGGTGGAGAGTCTGGATTATTTTGAATGTAAGCATCGTTGCTATTACAGAAATTAATTACTTCTTGTCCTCTACGGTCCAAGTCACGATTAGTTAATGGTATAACGTCTCGATCTATACTACACTTAAAGCGGCTTCAAGAAGAGAGCCACTTTTAGATTCATGGGAACATTTTAAATTTTATTTACACATTACAGAACCCCATTATTATACAGAACTTTATTAAAGGAAAATTGAAGATATAAATTGGATACACCACAAGTGCAAGTCCAGTACACTCCAATTTGGGAGATTTGTCAGAGTTCTCGAGTCCAAGACGAATCTAAAATTACCCGGTCTGCGGCAGACCTTAACTATCACACGGCGTGATTCATGGAACCAAGAAGGGCTCACTTTGAAAACAGGCGGAACACTCCGGCCTATTCAGTCATTAAAAAAAAATAAATAATAATAAACACTTCTGGTCTACTCGTCGCAGAGCTCTCTCCTTTCTTCACCAAAAATCTCCTTTTAAGACAATCCGTCAAGAGGGGGGTCAATTTCTCTCACTTCTTATTGGAGTAGGCATTTCTCAGCTCGTGGTCTATCACCAATCACGATGGAACAACTCATGATATATCAATTGGTTCATATTCAATCGGTAATTGTTTCGACCTATGAAAGACATTTGCTAATTTTATGAGTCGCATTATGCATGATACTGAATATCTACTATCAGATTTGAGTGGTAGGTTGTTTTCGTTAGTACAAAACACTAATTGCATGTGATATAACTACCCACAATGTTGCTGTCCAATTTGAATGATGGGTTTATAATATATTTTTCACATAACATGCATTCCTCCCTCTTGGGAATGAAATGCCAAAACTGTTCTCGCGAGAAAGAGATGCCAAAATATCAGCAGCTGATTCAGTTCGGATGCAGGAGGCGTTCTCGGAATGGTTCAAATTCATTTCATGAAAGCCACTCACATCAGATGGTTTACGTGCTCAACATTTACACATGAAAATACAGACTGCACTGCGATTGAAATAAAAAAAAAAAAAAAAACAGGCTGATACCGTGAACAGTGTCGAATCATCTCGAGCAAAGAAGGGCTTTAGCATTGATAGTCCTCTTCAGACAAACCGAAGGGATCGATCACGAAAGGCAGCCCTCCACCAAATTTTACTGCCACCACATTCTCCGGATTTAGAACCGACTGTTAAGGCTCCTTCTCACCGAGGCGACAGGCGACGACGCGACAAGCAAGAAAATTTTTCGACCCCTTCACAGAGAAACGTCAGAAATATCATCACGCCTAGTGAAGTTCCGCTTCGAGTTGAAAGTGGGTCAACTAGAAGCGGTGAATTTCAAACCGGTTTCAGGCGAACGGGGTGAGGGTAGTGATTGGTCAAACACTTGTCGCTTAAACGCTTCTCGCCTCGGTGAGAACGAGCCTTTAGAGAGTGTATCAGGATTCATCACTCTCCAAAAGACACACAAAGCCAGAGATGCCAACTTCAAATGAGTCTCTTCCGTACTCACTTTCCATTAGTATTTTAGTCAGTAGTGTATGGGAGGCGGAACGCAATTAATCCAAACATTCATCGCTATCTAACAATCGAAATAACCACCGCATTAACACAAAGTTATACTACCAGAACAATAACAAAATAAATTAATATTACATTAGTTGCAATTTATTGTATTAACAAGTAATACAGCCATTTTCTTGCAGGAAATTTTCATTAAAATAGTATTAATATACAAATAATTTGTGACTAAATGCTACTAAAAATGTGCTGAAATTATTTATTACATATAATATTTTGTTCTTTATAAAACTTTATTTAAAATACAAGAATTGTAGGCACTTTTTTTTTTTTTTGAAAATAAAAACAGAAGCATTGTAAGAGAAATAAAAAGATCCCGAAAATCTATTGTGAAATGCTCATACATATTTATACGGAATTCTCCCCTCCTTTACAGAAAGATTCCACAGACGGACAATTTTTTTTTTCTTGAAGGGAAATGGGAGATTATGGAGATATTATATTTGTACACATTACTGAAAGTATTGAACGATACTATTTTTTAAAATCTTTAAAAACTTTATATGAAATTTTTTATTTCTTGTGACATTGATGGATATATTAAATTGAATCAAATTAGATAAGTAATAGGTAAAAATGCCAATTTTATTAAAAAATTTCGCGGTTTTCTAATAATAAATCCAATATATTATTACTTCCCTAGATGACTACTGCTATAGTTTTTAATTTATTCTTCTATTACATAAGTAAATACATAAGAACAACAAATACTCCTATTTTTATAACATTTTTAAGAGTCAACGCACCCATTGATGAAAAACTTTCATCACTTTTTCGGACCGCGTAGAGTATACATCAGCTATTAGGTCAGCGTTGCTTACACCATCTACCGTTGATCGCCTACACAACAAAGAATCTGTAGTACCAAAATTGGCCTCCCTGCTCAATTTCAACACACCACTCAAGCGAAGCCCCGATTACAGACGACTGCTTGGCAGGAAATATCCAAATCGTCTCGAGGCCGACCCACCATTCCTCATTCCCCTGCACCGATGCTCTACGAGACACCAGAGCGTAATTGATGCCGTTGAATGCTTTAAACTACATAAAATGAAATAGACGCCTCCTCCCCCATCCCGAGGACAAACCAAAAAGTATTCCACTCTCATATTTACAGCAGATCCGGGCTCTACCGGATTAGAGAGCGTCTGTATAGTTTTAACGGGGATACCAACATAAATCACCCCAGATAAGAATTTTAAACGATTAAGACATGCACATGTTGTATGAGCTTCTGACCCCGTGTATAAATATTCGACAAAAAATATTTCTTCATTCTAGTAACTACAAAATCAAATTGATACATTGAACATTCATTCGCGGTTGAATACTCTTTAATGGCAGCACAACAGAAAAATGAACACTGATAGTTAAAAACGATTGTGATAAGCTCCTCCGTGGCAAAAACACGAGCTGCTTGAAAAAGTGATAATCGGATAACCAAAAAACAGTTACGAGCTATTACTCATTATAAATTCTGTAACTTTTTGAGCACTGAAATAGACACTCACCTTCCTGAAGAGCCTCTGGCTGCCCCCGCCCGCCGAGGTCGGGTAATAGATGTAGATGTTGTGGTCCTCCGCCGAGATGGGCTTTTCCACGAAAGGCTTGTTGAACACCTCGCCGTCCACCTCCACGTGGTCCTCGCTCTCCACCAGCTCTGCGCAACAAAACACAATCAGCACTTCAAAAATACAGTGCATCCGAGACAGGGCTTTAGCATTCCAAACAATGATACGGAAATGTAGTTTTCGGCAAAAGAATGAAAAAATGTAACAATTTTTTTTTTACAGTACCTTTAATGTAACTAGATACGTGTTTCTTTAGAAAGCAGTTCAGTCTGCACTTCGGCTTTAGGCGCCACGTTTTTTTTTTTTTTTTTTTTTTTTTTTTTTTAAACATTTGTGGTATAATAATGAGGATTACTAACTGTATCCTTTCCTTAAAATAAAAAATCGTCTTTCACGTAACCTTACAAAAACGAAACCATCGGAATTAGATCGGAGATCGAGGTATGAGTTCTCCACGACCTACGCATTTATTTGAGAAACCTTCACTCAAATAATTCCTGTACAGGAAGTGCCCACTGAGGTGGAACACCGTACAGCTGGCCGTAAATGTTCCTAATTATGGAATAAGGCACAATTTATCCCAGTACACATCATCGTTCTGCACAAAGAACTGGGTCCTGATGGCCGAGTGACTGGATGCCATGAATGTTTGCAGTGGTTGGGAATCCACTTTAAACTTAGATCCCGGTCTGTTTAGCCCTCGTGTGCACTGTACAGCGACAAATCAAACCAAACAAACCACAAAAAACTAACCGATGGCAGCGTCATGTAAAAGAGAAAATCAAACATTGAATTTGAGGCTGTCTCGTTCATGTTCGACGAAAATGTGTGTGATTTTAGAGCCTCCCCCATGCTAACTCGATACTAGAAAAAAATTCAATTGACACCAGAAAAACTATTTCGATTTCTTCATTCTTTTGCCCCTTTTCATATTTTTGTTAATATTCCAGCCTTTGCGCTCACCTCGGAGAACTTTATGTGTATTAATATAAGGACTACTCCCAGTGATTTGTATTGTAAATTGATGAGAGCTGAACCACAGTAATGCGTGTTCATAGAGCGATAGTTTTATTTGAACGTCGACAACTTAGAACAATAAGGATCTATGTCGGACACACTGATTGTGATATTACAAAAATATAATTAGTATACATTTATTTTAAGTAAATTGCTAAAATATCAACCCAGTTGGTAAACTCTCAGCGGGAGATGAGGTAGTCTAAAGCAAGATTCAAGATTAGTGTTTCACAAAATTGATTTTCCATAGAAACAATATGTTGGGCAGAGTTCATACGAAGAAAGTAGGCATACTTATGGGAAAAAAAAAAAAAAAAAAAAAAAGGAAACTAATGTTAGTTGAAAGGATCTTTAGAACCAATTTATATATAGCTATATAGTACAATTGCTTTTTAAAATGCTGGTTGATTTTTCCCCCATGGAAGGATGCCTCTCATAAAGTGATATCTTCTTTCTACATTCTTTGGTTTAATCCACCATTGCGAGATTTACTCCTGCGGCTTTATTAACCATTCTCGTAATCAGGGATCTCCAAACGACGACCCACGAGTACCATCAATCTGGCACGCCACAAATTATTTTTATTACATTGTAGAATCTACATTCTCTAACTGCACTACTCGCTACAAAATGGCGCTGCTAACCACGCTTAATTGACGTTTTTGCGTATTTCCGCCCAATTCCAGATGCAGCGCACGACGCCACAATGACCTCACCGGTGAATACCAATCGGAACTGCGAACGGAGCGGAATCCAGCATCACAGATAGTTGCTCACGGGCTAGTTCCGAAACTAGTTAGCTAGGTCCTAATGAAAGAGTCAATGCGGCTAAAAAGTTTGGAGATTCCCGTCGACCCTCCATTTCTCAATTATTGTTTTATTTTAAAAGATCAGACCTTTAGCATTCGAAAAAAATTGGGGTTTGTTTCTAGATACTTTTAGAACATTCTTTTAGTTCAATGCATGCTTTGTGTCTTCATGGCAATGTTGTACGCCTTACACATTGTTTTGGCGAGGAGTGTCCACGTTAAGTCAAAAAAACTTATTTCGTCACATTTTAATCGAAATATTCATGTACATATTTTAACTTTTCATGTTTTGTGATCTAATTAAACAATAACATCCTTAAATGGAACGCATTAAGCGTACAAAATCACGCCCTGCAAATCCGCGCTAGACAAGAAACCGAAGTAAGACAACATTTCATGGCTTTATTGGCATCCAGAAATACAGAATATGGTAACTGAATAAGAAAAAGATTTCATTTCTGATCTAAGCTACTCAGGGGGAAAAAAGCCTACCCTACCCCCCCCGCATAACCAGTGAGAAGACAGGAATTTACCTGAGGGATGCTCCGATTCTCTGTCCAGCACAGCATATCTAGGAAGCTCTATGCCTTCATTTTCTAAGATGCTATATACCTTCCGTCTGCAAAAGTGAAAATGCGATACAGTTTTTTGTAGGACAAAGGTTAGAACAACACATTATAGAGCAGTAACACAATATTCCCTATTCTAAGAAACAAATAGTTGGAGCAAACATCTCCCGTCCTTTTTGTAATACAGTTGGCGCTGAGTCGCTGTTTTTTATTTGTTTAAAAACGTCTTATAAAAAGTGCTGTAATGTACAATTCTCCAAAATTTAAGAATGAGCTTATAATTGAGATAGAAAACGATAAGCTTTTTGTTATCTCGACGATACATCCTATTCTTCTTTTGAAACGGGATCCCCCACCCCCAAATTTTAGAGTATACTTTATGATTGAGGCTAAAAGCATATTGGCATAGAAAACAAGATTAAACTTATAGAAGAAATTTATTTAAAAAAAAAAATCAATGCAAGCCGATATAAAATATCGATCCTGAAGAAGGAAGATAAAGAGAATTAAAGGTTAAGGAGGAGGCTTACCGACGGCATTTTACGATTCACTTACTGCATGCAATTTACAAAAGAATGTAAAATCAATTTCAATAGTGTTTCCCGCAGACTGGGGGATTTGGGTAACGAAATTGTCCAGTGTCTGAAATAGGAGACTCGAGCAATACAGATTATTGAATTCAGCCAATGAAAAGATGCAACCATTCCGTTTCGAAGGCGGCGAAATTGTTTCCGTATCACGTCCGTGGGGAAAGAGCGGTCATTGCCGCGAGGGATAAGTCTTCTTTTCTTTTTGTGGGCATGATGCGAGCTTGGGGCGAGCACACTCTCAGTTGTCATGAGTGACGCGATGGTGGATCACTTTGTTTACTTGAGTTACGCACGAAAAATGAGCTTTTATTGCACTCATTTAGATTTAATTTAAGACTATTTCAGGGTTTAACATATACGATGACAACTCGCCGCTTTTTGGCAGCAATCTTAATCGTTGGTCCTTACTACTCTATGCTGTTAGTGAGAAGGCAGAAAAGATCTACTACAACATAACAATTTTCAAAAGAAAGGGTTCATTTTTGCTGTCAAAAAATTAAATTTTTCTAAATAGTTGGCATTTATACTTTATTCAAAAATCCCACCCCCTCAAGAAAAACTGATTAAAAAAATAAAATATTCATTTTAATCATCACTTATAAACAAAATGACATTTCTTATATTTATCTTGAGTAAACACATATTTAAATACATGTATACTTGAGAAGAATCGCTCGAAACATGCTTTACCTTTTCTAAATAAAAAGTGCGAAAAGAGTGAGGGATGCTGCCTCTATTTTCGGTTCCTTTAGAATAGGTGGACGTGCTCCATTTTATTACTACTTTATGCATAGAATCAACCGAACCATCACGCATTCTGGCTACAAAAAGGAAGACAATTTATTTATTCTAACTTTCTGTAAATTTTATAAGGCAGAAATTGCCTGCAATTATCTCATAAATACATGTATATTAATAAACAAGTACAGTTCAACCCACCGATTGTGTGGAAAATTGGCAAGCGGCCAAGACGGACGGTTTTAAATAGAACAACATTAAAGAGGAAAAATATAACTTCGAAGGGGTTTTAATGGCACTAAAAATAATTTTAATCTTTCAAAATAAAAATTTTGATTCACATAAAAAATTAAAAGAAAAGTTAGACAAAAAAAAAAAAAAAAAAAAAAATTACACACTAACTATTATACCTTTTTCTCTCAAAGCAGCTTTGTGCCTCGTCTTTCAGATTTACATCCCCCTCACGAGCCCCCTGTTAAAACGGGTTTCCATGCGATCGGTGGTCGGACCTTTCAGAGAAAATTCACGGGGAACTCACTCCGGCACGAAAAGGATTCCGTTACTCGGGAACGCGTAATCGATGGGTAATGAGAAGGGACTCACCTGTCTTGATGTCGTACTGCATGTACAAGTCATTGATGTTGAATGGTTTCCTGAGATCCGAGTAATCGATGGCCTTGGCCAGAGGAAACCCCTTGGAATGGAACGATATGAGACAGTCACACAAGGGCCACTTCTCCACAGGTTCCTGAAACATTATCATCCAAAATTACTTCAAGTACCCCGAAAAGCATCGTCACTGAAGGTAGCCGACCCCGTTCAGAGGCCTTAAATAATGCTTTAGGACTTCTTTTTTTTCCTGCTATTGTTACATCAGGTTGTAAAAGCATTGACAATTGAAACAGATACATGAATGTTTTTTTTTTTTTTTTTTGGTAAAATGCGGCAAATCTTTTGGCTTTCTTCAATAAAAGGATACGTAAAACCTATCAGATTCTACCTACAGACACTTACATCATTTGAACTCGTTGCTTTAAAAAAGAGTTCATCGAGTCATGGAAAAAAGAAAAAGCCAACGCTCATCACTCAAAGAATCTGTTTAAAACTTTTTAGTTCACTACATCCGTCACAAAACGTAAAGTTGAAATGTCACTGGATTCTGAAAATGATTATGACTCTTATTGCAGGGCGGTGTAGAAGTTTCTTCAGAAATTCAATTGGAAGTTTGAAATGCATGCACCCAGTCTCTTATTACCTCGCGATGAAGCAGTTGTGGCCGGGCTACTAATGAATTTAGGAACAAACTCAAAACTATATTCGTAAGCTAAAAGTCGGACCTTAAAAATAAAATTAATAAATAATAATAAAATTAAATTTAAAAAAGTTTCGATTTTCTTTTTTTTCCCCAAGAAAATCGTAATTTGAGCTGGGTCGGTTATCTTAACACACAGTTCGTTTGAATTGAAAGTAAATAAAATAAAACTTAAACACTTTGCTAAAAGGGAGGGTGTGCATGGAAGGTTGAATATTATCAGGTTGTAAAACAGTTCTGTCTGTTTTCAGATTGAAAAGTTAGCCGAATTTGTATTTATTCAACCATAGACATGGTTACCCTTCTTTTCAATGACCACTTTGCGATGTTTTTTTTTAATACCATTCATTTGACGTTGTCTTGAAAAAGGTTCATCTTTTAAGGCCACTCCATGTGCTGCAAAATGATTCAATAAGGTCCCCGAAAGATGGTAATCTATTGGAGAAAGATCGGAGGTGCCAATTCTTCTAGAAGACTATCAATCATTTTGTAGTATGGCATTGCCATCCTGCACGAACACTTCTTTTTTGTTGATCCATGAAGGCTATTTTTCCAGCAAAAGTGCTTCTAGGTGTCTTATCTGCTGACAGCCAACCTCAGCTGTTATAGTTGGGTTATCACTTCAAAAGGTTAGCACCTCCCGGCTCTAAAGCATTCGTCCAACCTCTTCTCTTGAAAGTCCTTCAAAATGAGGTTCTCAAAAAAAAATGGTCATCGATTGGAGCACTGTCGGGAGTATAAAGTGGAATCATAGAGTAGTAAGAGCAGGGGTTGCCAGTTTGGGGCAAACAAACTCCTCACATGACTTTTAACATCACCACTGTTGGCTCGTCACTTTTTGCTTACTTGCGCTAGAGAGGAAAAATGAGCTTTTATTGAAGTGTGGCTGATTAGTGCAAAGGAGATCCTTTTCACAAGTTTTATTTATTTGTTTCACTGAATGAATCAAGAAAAGCAATTTTATTGTGGATAAGAGATTCATATATCATCTATAGTGTATTAGATGATTTTTGCATTAGGGAGTAGCTGTAATGATGGTCTATTGATATGAACTCATTTAGAATCAGATTCAGGCATGAATTTCAGGGTTTAACATATGCGATATCTTGACAATTTTTGTCAACAATCTTTATTGTTGGCGCGAAGGGAGAAAAGAGGTCTGCTATACTACAACGATTTTCAAAAGAAATAGTTCCTTTTTCAACTGTCAATAAATTTAAAGTTTAATTCTTTTACATATTGGCCTTTATATTCTATTAATAAACTTTCTTGTGTTTTATTTCCCCAACAAAATGATTAATAAATAGACTATTCATTTTTATGCAATTTTTGTAGTGTTTTATTTTTATTTCATACAAAATGATCCGAGTTATAAACAGAATATCCTTTCATGAATATATTTATCTCGAATAAGTACATAGTTCAATAACTGTATGACTTGAGTAGAAGAATGTTCACAATAGCTTCGTAATTTGGGTTATATTTTGTGAATAAAAAAGTAGCAGATGCCAGCTGTAGTACGTAAAGGACGGGAAAGTTTTTCACACAAAAGTGCTTTAAGTCGTCTCAGCTAGAGCGCTGATAGTAATCTAATAGCTCATAATGAATAATTCTTTTCGCACAGTTTAAATGAATCTTCTTTGGATATAAAACCATTTAGAGACTATTGGATGGTTGAGCCATTGACATAATTACAGAGAATCTACTGACGCATCATAAATTAGAAATGCATACTTAATAATTCTCATTAAAAAATCATAATACTATCCATTGTGTATCCAATTTGATTTAAACCGCATCTCTTTAGTAAACTGTTTTTATTGAATTATTGTTGCATTTGCAAAGATGCCAACTACTATGATTCTTCATATGCTTGTTATTTTCTGTAGTTTCTACGGAAAATAATAAATCACTACTACTTCTACGGATGATGGAAAAGATTAATACTTCTATAAAAATTTTTAAAAAAAAAACCATTTAAAATTTTTTTTTTTTTTTTTTTTTACTATCTTATCTTTACACAATTAAAAAACTTATCTACATTTCAAGAAAAATAGCGCTAAATTTCACAAAAGGTATCTATCTATCTATCTAATGATTTACCAAATGACATTCAATCTCATCCTGTAATATTTCTACACAAATAGTGCCGCCATTACATACTTTCTTTGCAATCCAAGAGGACTGTCAGTTTGATATCTAAAGATATTGGAGTATTTGAATGGAGGATAGACTTCAATGACGAAAATGCTGGTATGCCAATACTGGCATACGGAAAATTATCTAAAAAGGCTCATTTGAGATTGGCACCTCTGCATTTGCAGGCTGAATAAACGCAGTAGCGATTATATATACATATTTCAAAACAAGACTCCTGCACCTTGCCATCTTTATGAACTGTATAGGATGAGTGAGTCTTGTTAATGCTAAAACATTTAGAATTATCATTTCGATTTAATAATAATCTGTCGTTGTGGAGACTCACGTTGAGGATGACCTCCTCCGAGAACACCAGCGTCCTGAGGTACTCGAACTCCTCGAGGCGAGTGAGGATCTCTCGCATGGGCTTGGACTGGGACTTCTTCTCCATGGCGCAGATGCCGACCACCACCTGCTTGCCCGCGTCCACCTCCTTGCACTCGTCCTGAAACACATCAACATTGCACCTCTTTCACATCGTGCCCACACACTATCGTTTTAGAGGGTGTCCCGAAAGTAGCAATAAAGGATACAATACTAGGATAAGGAAACAAGCATACAAGAGGATTTGTTTTATGACAGCAATTTCGTATACTTACCCTCTTCGAACATCAAGCCATTTTGAAGGGAAATCAGCTCTTGAACATCCTAAACATTTCACACTATTTAGGAATTCAAATCCTGCGTGAATTTTCAGAAACACTGTTTATTAAACAGAAGCAAACAATGCCTCAACGATTTATAGGACCCATTCGAACATTCATAATTTCTTCACTCACAAAAATATCGCTTATTATTTCACAATGCAGCTGCTAGAAATGTTAGATTTCTGAACTATGGATGAAATTTCTACCAAAACGTTTGCGACACTTGCTGAATGGAATAAAATGTAATCCGTGTGACTCATTAGCACCGAATTTTTTTTTTTTTTTTAATTATTATTTTATGTATTACTTATAAAATAAGCAATTTCATTGAAAAATTTATCGCTCTTGCCAACTTCCGATGTCATGAAAAATAAAGTTTTATAAAATTATAAATTTATTACATGCAAAATAGATCATGCATAAACTTTTATACTAACGTACTTTATGAAACATTATTATCCATCGAACTGCTACATAGAATAACTTTTAGAGTCGTGTCCCAAGATGAAAAGTTGCCAGGAGTATAAATAGAGATTAAGTTTTGCTACGTCACTCACATAATATTCTTTTTTTTTGTTCAACAGTTTATGGATGGCTACTACGCGACAAAAATTATGTTAAATTATTACTACACTGTTCTGAATGACAAGGCAAAATCTCGGAAATTGCACATGAAACTACCCCTCACCTGAAGAGTAAAATTTGAAAGAAAGCATCTTCTCAGGAAATTTTGGAACAGAAATCATATGAATTTTTTAAGTATATTTATTTCAGAAAGGGACAAATAAATAGTTTTGGAACTAGTAGAGTCAAATTTTCGTAACACCTTCCACCTGTGAAAAAAAAAAATCTTAATGTGTAGTTAAATATGAGTAAAATTATTCCGTATTTTAAAAAGATTAAGGCAATCAGACCACGTTCAGAGCTAACATTTTCAAATAATGTTTTAATAGACAATTTTTTTTTCGGTGCTATTATTCAACTAGATCATAAAACACTGACAAACGTGAATAGTATAGACAAACCCATAGAATAAATACATGAATATTTTTTGTTCAAATGCGGTAAAAATGGTGTATATTTTGACACTTCACATTAAAATGATATGTAAAACATATCACATTGATTTGCATGCATTTAAACCTAGATCCACGCATTGAACGTCAGCTGCCAGTCACGTGTGAGGATGTGTTGCCGTAGAAACGGATTTTCCTCAAATGCCTACTGACGAATGAGATGAAAAGAAACATTCGTAGGCAAAGGCACATTCGTCGTGGGCAAAGATAAAATTATTTTCTATATATGCAATTCTATTACTATATATAAAATTGTGCTTAAATGAAAAAAAAAAAAACCGGAATGACCATCCTAAAAGAATCTATTAAAACAGTATATTGCATTTCTTACATGTGAAAAACACTGGAAATTTTAACAAAATAAGGAATCTGTCTAGAATCCAAAGACAATCTAGAATCTAAAAGTAACAAACAATGACAAGAGAATGAAAAGTAATAAGTATTCTCATTTCGACCTTCGAACGGAAGTTGCGCGAGGGGTTGACTGAAGGACATCGGCCTTCTTCGGGTGTACCTTTGGCACCTTTCTCTGATTTTTATGAATTTCCTTGACTCTTCAAGATCGACACAATTTGCCTGCTGTCTTTTCCGCCGTCTTCTGAATGAAATAATGATCCCACTAACGTCATTAAAGTGGACACAAATATTTTCCCAACCTTCACAACTAAAATTCCTTTGACAAGAACCCTGTGAATGTGTGCATAAGTGATGCAAATTATAAAATTGAATAATACTTAAAAAAAGGGAGCAAGTGTTCTGACGGATCCTTTTTGTGGGCATCTATAAAATAAATTTATCTATTTTCTTCATACACAGAGCGTTTGCGAAGCTTTAGCAGGACTTTTAAAATCAATTCGAAAATACAGTCAAGCGTGTTTATAAGCTGTTTTCTTTTCTTTTTGCGGTATATAAGAAAAATTCTCTCAAATGCATATTATGAATAAAAATTAATCGAAAAATGTAATTTAAAAGGAAACAACAGATGGCTGCCAAAATAACGCGCAAATTAAAAGAAAAATCCAACAGATGGCTCACCTGATCATGCCATTACCACGAATGTTATTATATGCAAGGTAGTGCTACAACGCGAGGTTTTTATTTATACATATTTTTTTTTACGGTCTCCATTGACAGCATAATTTTTTCAAAAAATATGTTGCAAACGATATATTTTAAGCTATTGCAACAAATTCAAGATATTGTTTAAAGCGGGCCTTTTCCACCGCACAAAAACAGACTTAACTGTACTTTGCTTACAGGCAGCGTGTATTAAATCTAGACTTGTTTCTTGTAATAAAAAAAAAAATTAAGATATCAGTCAACTGTCCAGCCTGCTACGGTAAATAGATTCATTTGATGGCTCTACTCAATCAATATCTGTCATATATTCAAAATCGTTTAGAAACTAGCAAGAAAATTTGTTTTAAAGCTAGAAGGGGGGAAGCAAAGAAGATATTCGAAATGTAATCTGAAACATACCACGATCTATATAGGATCAATATATGAGTGCACAGAATGAACCTATGAGTGTTCGTCCTGTTGAAGTCCCAAAAGTTCGACTAATGTTGCTAAGAAATCTTTATCAGTCACTTTGAATGACAGTTAATGAAAACATCAGTACAGACACTTGTTTATCCAACTGTCAAGAGATCTTTAAAAAAAAAAAATGTTTTGTCTATCATGCCCTGTTCGAAGAACGAAAAAAAAAAAAAAAAAAAAAAAAAAAAAAAAAAGTCAAATTGCTGCACATCATTTGACCCAAGACAGATAATAATTATGTCATTTACAAACAAATAGAAAAGAAAGCACTCAACTGTGACTGGAGATGAAACTTGATGATTCGTTTCAAACTTTTTACGTAGATACTGGTATCAAGAATCTTCATTGTTAAGGACATTTTAAATAGGAAAGGTAAAATTCATAAGGAATTTGTTCTTGGTGGACAATTGGTAACCTTTTCTATAAAGAAGAAATTAACAGATATCTGACAAAATTATACACAATGGAACAGCTGGTTTCCTCAGTAAGTTTCTTCCCATAGAAAACAGTTTCTAGCAAAGAAAGGAGAGTTCCCCCCTTCGTATTTTACACAACACATACTATTTTTCTGTACCTTACAGTGAAATCTCACCTCAAAATGATCGTTCAGTTCTAAGAAAGCACCAAAAGTCTATGGATATGCCAGATTTCAAAGAATGTACATTGAAAACTAAGAATTGAAGAAAATAATAATTAAATTTTGATTTTGTGCAAATTAAAGCCTGAAATTTTGTAGACACAATGCATAAAGATACAATTTAAGAAACTTATAAATCAGCTGCAATTATGGAGAGGGAAAAAAAAAAGCTCAACTAACATTGATTAGGCGTGTGGGAACCATGGCGGCAGGGAAGTAAGTCTGGAGGTGCAGGGAACTTTAAAAATTCTGGAACAGAAAAAAAAAAAAAATATTCGTTTTGTTAATGGCTTAGGTGTATAAAACAAAATGCAAGCAAACAAAAGCAATGCTAAATATATATATAAATGGAAGTATTTTATTTAATAGTTTAGGATTACAGACAAACAATTTCATACATATTAACAAACAGGATAAAGAAACAAACAAAATAAAAAATATAATATATGCGGGGGTGGGGGAGAAAAACAGACTGTGTACACATTTTTACTGATAATTCAGATTTTTTTCTTTCCCTTTTGATTACTATATTTAATGGATTTATTTACAACTATTTTAGAAAAATAAAAAGCGTAGCTTAACTCGTTCTAACAAGAATCTACATAATCAAACGTGAACTATAGAGAGTATAGCCAATAAAGCAACCACACAAGAGTTTTTGCATATTCACAGCTTTGCTTTGAGCACAGGGTGTTCGTAAAACTGTAACCCCATACATTGCGCAGGGCGAGAATTCACGCTCAGAACACACGTAAAAGTTAGCAAAGGAACCCTACCTCTATGATATAGATTTGTAGAAAAATTCGAGATAAAACAATATGTCGTCTCATTTGGTGCAAAGAAAATCAGCTTTAATAGCAATAATTACATGGTAGAGTGTTCACATAAGAAGGTGCTCAAAATGACCATCTTATCTATTGAGACATGTACATGCATTCTGTACAGTGATTAACTGCACATAAAATAACAGCCTTGTGTCCGGAAAAGTGATGCAGCTTGTATAAGAGCAACTAAGTCTTGTTCTGAAGAACTGGGATTCGATTTACCAATACCTTTAGTCAGAAAAATAAATAAATAAAATAAACTGTCTGCGCAAGCAGTCCAAAACTTTATGCAAACTCATAATAGCATGTGATAACAAAATCGCATAGAATACGAAAATATTTTTAAATATCCTCAACATGCATGAAAAATAATATACATATATAAGCAGTATAAGTTTGAGGCTTAACTTTAAAGTAACGTTCTTTGCTTCCGGTTATGAATTCAGAAAATGAAGGGATGCACTCTTCTTCATCTGCTTCTCTACTAATTTTAAAACAGTCCCTTCTTTAACACAGTCATACGAAATGCCACTCCACCTTTTTTTTTTTTTTGTCTTGTTTGGCGAAGTATTTTGCCATGCTTCTAAAATAATGCCATCACATTTAAATGTGAGTGGGTCATTGATAAAAATAATCATTTCATGATGAGCTGTTTCATCACTAACGGGTCTTTATTTTTATTATCCTCATATTAAAAATTCCCAAACATATATTTCATCAAAAAGATGAAACATACATGATTTTTGGGGGTGCAGGTTTTTTCTTTTTTGTATACGAGATTTGGATTACTTTTATTTAAATTAATTTTACAATTCTCCCTTTCTATAAAAACCACCCACAGAATGTGTATGTGCACACGGAGTACGTCTATATTGCTTAGCTCTGCAGGTGTGCAACAGAAAGATGTCGAAGGGATCGTGATGGCAGCACAATGAAATTATGTCATCCAACATCGGCACGATAAACTCCAACACAGTTTGCTACATTAACCGCATATAAACGAGTCACAAGTGGAATAACGGTCATTTAAAGATGGCCGCTAGTTTTAGTACAATGCCAAGCTGTTTGTACCATTGTACCACGAGTACAATGACAGCTGTTCATTTTCATAACACATCTCTCCTATACCTGTCTTCCCCTTTCACAAACCTACGGGTACAAATTTATTTTTTATTTTCGCAAAATTTTTATTTTTATCTTTTCCTTCACCATTCTAATGAAGCTTATTTCCGTGCACCAAATGTGAAGTCCAAACTTTTCCTTTCGCACTTTTTCTCGCAAATTATAAACCTACGGTTACTCGGACAGCTTTCAAGCACTCCAAACAAGGATTCTCGCTCTGCACAGTTTGCGTGGTAGAAGCAATTTAGAAGACAGAAATTTGATAAATGTCGATGAGTAATCAAGATACAAGGTGTCTACAAATGTCTGAAACAATAAGGTTTTAATAGCATAGTTGGAATTATCGAATTCATTGTCACCCAACTAACAGTTCTTAAAGTTCTGCTTAGTTGTCATTCTTGGATATAAAAAATAAGTTATATATAACATAGTTTTAATAAAAGAGAAAAGTTTTTCTTTTCAGAAACTTCATATAAGTCAATCCAAGACAAAAGCAACACGAATAAAGTTTATTAAAAAACTCATGCTACCTTAGAATCGACTCTTGTTTGACGGCATCGAAAATTTAAAGCGAGGATGCTTTATTGAAGGGATTCTCTACCAGAAAACTTTTGAATTCAGGTAGCCCATTTCTGGTGAAGTGTTTTGCATAAATGGTTATTAGACGAAAATGGCATTTTTATTGTTAAAAATTGATATCTGTGTGGTAAAAATGCAACACTATAACTATTGAGACAGTCTTTTTCCCCTCTAATTTCGTAACCTGGGTATGA
Source organism: Caerostris extrusa (assembly GCA_021605095.1). Lineage (NCBI taxonomy): Eukaryota > Metazoa > Arthropoda > Arachnida > Araneae > Araneidae > Caerostris > Caerostris extrusa. The sequence continues at coordinate 143,474 of BPLR01009012.1, read as the reverse complement.
ACACTGGTGAATATTGGCTCGTACAGGACGAAGCCTCTCTTCATAAAACACACAGTATGTTTGATACCATTAACAGTGAGTTTGGACCCTGAATTATGGCTTACAAATACCAAACAATTATCCTGGTGCATTTCATTGGCCAAGTTATTCACCATTTATGAATCCATGTGATTTTTGTCTTTGAGGCCACATGAAATATTTGGTATACAAGAAGAAGCTGACAGATCTTATTAGCCTCAAAAGGTCAATAAAAGAAGATTTGCAAGTATTAAACTCTTGAATTTGTAACAACATTATGACTAGGTTGCATTATTGTCCCTTTCAAAAGTTTGTACATTAATACCTTTTCAATAATAAAAAAATAAAAGGTTTGTAGTGCTATCTGCAATGACTCAAGAGTTATTTCAATTAAAAGTCACCCTGTATTTATTTTATATAAAGAAAATTTCTTTGCAGAATTCGAACTATGAAAAGGTGCATTTGAATTTCTATATTTGTAGAGATAACAAAAGTAAAAAAAGTTCTAAATTTTGTCAACAGGAAAACTTTTTGTATGTACTTTTCTTTCCTGGGGATATTCTTAAAGAAATATTAGACAAAGTGGATATTTATATAGATATAGTAGTAGCAGATATTCTTGCAAGATAGTTTAGATAGCAAGATAGATATTCTCCAAAGTAAATATTCTTGGTGGTCCTACTTTCAACGAATCACCCTGAATATTTCATCGACGCAAAACATTATCTTGTAAATAACATCACTTATTGACACATTCATTCTGTCTATGTATCAATTTCCATCACTTTCTACCCAATCTTGGTATTGTATTTTTTACATCAGGCAGTGTATTTCTACATATAATGCAAATCAATGTGGTACGTTTTTAGATATTCTTTTAGTTAAAAGTGTTTATATGAAGTAAAAACAAATTTTACAATCCATTTTTGCCAAATTTTAACAAAAAACATTTATATTTTTTAATTGTAATATATTAATGTAATAATAGTATAAAAAATGAACATAAATTAATTAATAATTTTGTCTCTGAATGTGGTTTTATTATGTTTAATATTAAATAATAATAATACAGCATAGTATTGTTTATTTTTCACAGAGGATGGCATTATTTCTGTAGAAGTATTAGTTTTTTACGTAGATAATCCAAAACTATGTAACAACTATGGTGAATCCATAATAATTGGTATTTCTGATTTTTTTCATATACTTAATTGTGTAAATTGTTTAATAATAAATAAAATAGTATATTACAGCAAAATATAACAAGTCCATTGATTTGTAGACACCCTGTATTTGCTTATTTTTAGATTTTAGTGAAATTAGTAAAAGATTACTATAAGTCAGACAGTTTTTATTACTATTGAAAAGAATACATTAAGAAAGGCCATAGACGCCCAGATTGCAGTCTTTATTTCATGAAGTGTTAAAAAAAAACACACACACACACACACCCTGTATAACATAGATTTGTGTTTCTCTTTTCCTACTTTAATAGTGTCTCACATTTGCACAGGCCTACCCCTTTGCTGATCACTAATATTCTTACAAGTGACATGAGTGGAAACTGTTGGGCAGAAAATGGGAAAAACAGTCACCTTGAGGGCCTTGTTGGCAAGACCATGCTCTTCCTCCCCTATATAGAAGAATGGACGTGACTGTTTCAGGCCTTGATATCCTTGCTCTAACTCTGTATAGGACATGGAGGAGCTTTGTACACCTGTGAAATAAAAGGTGCAGAGAATGGATCTAAAATAGATTTGAGAATCAAAAAGTGCATTTCATTTCTGACAAAGTAAAATTTTTACCATGGCATATCATCAACATGCCAATTACTGAAACTGTTTTACAAGCAACAACATTTGATGAAACACTAATTAGTTAATTGTGCAAATGCCAAATCTGTTACAGAACAAAAATTACAAAAGTATAATATTCACAGAATTGCTCATTATTCTGTACATATTAATTAAGCTATTATTTATTATTATTAAGCTATTATTTAAAGTTGCTATTTTTGAACAGTAATTTTGTACAATTGCTTTATATTATCTCCCAATCAGCACTGTTGTGAAAAATATTTAAAACAAACAGCATAAAATAAAAGTTATAATACTTTAAGAACCATCATATTTTTAACAGCTTTAATTTGTAAGAAAAAAATTAAGCTATCAATATGGTTTTTAAATGATACAGTGAATTAACATATATTATTTTTATTTATTTACAAATAATATAGAAGAATTCTTTTTCTATATTGTGATTATTTTTATTTGATAAATTTTTAAACAATGATGGTAGAGGCATTTACAAAGCAGCAATTGCATAAGAATTCTGAGTGACAGGATAGGCTAGGCCTAATTTAGAATGTTCTTATACACATCCATTTCTCCATCCAAGATTGATTTATATATTTTTTTTAAATTCACAACTAAACTAACTTTAATTATTGATTTAAAATTTTCATAAGTGAAATGGTCAGAACAAAAAGTGACATATTTAGAAACATTCAATTTACATTTATTTAAGGTTTAAAAAATGAAATATTTGTTTTGAAATTTGTAAGGTCAGAAGTCAATTTAGATTTCTGATCAAAGAATGAGTGTTGTTGCTATTCATCAGAATAAAAGTGATTCATTTCACATGCTACATTATGATACAGACAGCAATGTAAATTTGTAATGAATTACATGTACTCAATAAAATTGCTTTTAAAACATTCTATATTCATTCAATATAACAAATATCCACACATGGAAAAGAATAAAGCCCTCCTTTCCTGACATTAATTTAATAAGTAATTTTTAGAAAGTAAAAGAAATAAATGAAAACTGGGTGTTAACCCAAAAAAATCTAATTAATTATAAAACAATTTTCAATGAAAAAATATAAGTGTGTATTTGTGGGGGTAGAAACAATATAAAAGCAAGAATTTGCAAAAATTCAGAAAAATAATAATAAAAAAGTGACAAATTTTCAGTCAAAAGAAAACTATTTAGAGGATGATCGAACATGTGTGAACAAGTTCCATTGTGGATAATTATGCTGGCATTTTAACTTAACAAATTATGTCCAGGCGAGGAAACAAGACAAGCAAGTAGTTCTTGCTCCAAGTGTTTCCATCGGACTGTGAGAAACAAGCCACGTTATCTCTCGCTTTAAGTGACAGCTGGTAAAAAATGCCATCAAAAGAAATTCTTTTATGTGCATGAAAACCAATTCAAATTGTAGCAGAGCGAGGTAATTAACTCACTCTGAAAGTTCTGGTTTATAATTGGTTTGCAAGAATTGCTCACTTGTCTCAACATGGCTTTAAATTCTTTCATATATATGAATTATGTTTGTAAGAATTAATGGGATGACACTTTAGTGAATTAACATAAAATAATCACTTAAGTATCCAAAATATGAGTTAAACTAAATATTTGTTAAAAATTGTGCAAAAATAAAATAAAATAAAAGCAACAAAATGATAATTTTTGTGCAGTCACCTTTTGTTTTCTAATGCTTGTACTTCCTTAAATAATATTTACCAAACCATTGTTATAATATCAAAATCAATCATAATATAGAATTCTAGTTTTTAAATGTATTTCTTAAGAGATCTTAGCATAGATGTTGAGACATATAATTGGCCATAACTAGCCAAAATGACATAGAAGCTATAAAATACCTTTAACATAAACTCCTAATAAGAGATTTGCATTTGCTACAAAATAACACTGTGAATTAAATTTACTACAAAATTATATCTAAATGATTTAATTTTTTTTCCAAATTTTTGTGTCACAATAAAATTACTTTTCAGCTTCAATCATTAATCAGCAAACAACCATAGTTTTCATCTTGTCAATTAAAGGCAATTTTTGTTTTTACTTGATGATATAATTTGACATTATCTTTTTGTGGGGAAAAAAAGTAGAAACAAAAATATTAAAAAAAATTAAAGCACATTTTTTATTAACACTTCAGATGCACTTTCTTCTAAAATGCTGCAAATAAACAAATTAAAAATTTCATTTTATTTTTTATAAATTATTAAAATTTAAATTTTTTAAAAAATTCTAACAAAGTTTTCTTGTAAAAAAAAAAATAATTTATTTTTTTAAATAATAATAATAATACTTACCCATCAAACACACTACTCGAAGGAAATTCAGATAATAATTTATTAAATATTTACAGACACTTAAATTCTAATGTCCGAGAAAAAACTTCCATCATTTTCATGGTAGAAAAATTAATTTTTTAAAATGAAATTTCACACACATCAAAAAATTAAAATATTTTGTTTCGGAACACAGGAAGAAAAATGAAATAGATGATGGAAACTACGAAATAAAAAGAAGTCTAAATACAGAAATGTTAAAAAAAATTACATCGAAACAATTGCAACTTAAAATATAATTTTAAATGTTTTAAATAACTAGTTAATTACTTTTCGGTAATTACACAACGCAACAACACAAAGTAACGGTACTGAAAGAATATTCGGTGAATTAAAAACAAACCTTTCAGGTTGCAGTTACATTTTTCACAATATGATTTAAAATTAATTAAATGGAATGAAATCACAAATCACACCAATGCAAAATAGATACAGTAGAAAAGGCCAAAAATATTATTAATTATTGTAATAATTTTCTATAATTATTGTTCATCTACTTTCACTTTCTATATAAATAAGTGCTATTGATACTTTAGTTGCGATGTAAATGTCAGAGTCAGATGTAAATGTCTCTTTACACTTATTATTCTTACACACTTAATTTTTATCTTATGTTTATCTGTCTTAAAGTTAATTATTTTATTTCACATAATTATGCAAAAGGAGGTGCGGGGATTCCTGTCCCCCGGCACTCCATAACCACACTCCTTTGCCTTCGTCAGTTAACTTTAAAGAATTGAAGTGAATGAAATTTATCAGTGTTAGTTTTGTATCAACATAAAAATTGATATTAAAATCGTAAGAATTGATATAATAGTCAACTGGCGAGCATAGATTTAAAGTTTTGTTCAAGTTGAAATTGCGGATGATAAAATACATACTTTCGCGATTACGATTTATTTGAACGTGATTGAAAGGCTTGCATGAAGTAGGTAAGTAAATATAACTTCCTCGATTATCCTTATTTCTGTTAACATGTGCTTAAAAATGTTTTTAATTCGTTATTGTTTATTTAATTTCTATCATTTTTTGTTCAGTCTTAGTAATTGTAATTCAATTATTTTTGTTGTGATAATGAAATTTTATAAATAATTCCATAACTGCCAACTTGTAAAGTTAGGGTTACGTTGCAAAAGGTTCATTTGCGAATATACGTCAAAATTCGCCAATGAATTCAAATGCAAGACTACATCCAATGAATTTATTCGTTACTTCAGAACTTTTAAGTGCTTTTCTGGAGAAAATTGCATACATTATTGGGCAGATTTCCATACAAGGTGCCATATTAAAACTGACCCGCGCCAAAAATGGGGGAACTATCTGTTTATCGCCTTTCTTAGAGGTCGTAAAGTACAACAGACATTATTTATTCATTAAAGTACAACAGACTTAAACAATGTATTAGAAGGACTTTTTGGATAAAAATTCCGAAATATTTTGCTATGTAAAAGAGATGCTTCACTTCTGACCACATTTAGTGAAAATGGAAATTTTACGGTGGATGACGGAGTGAAGAATATTAAGTATTAATTACAATTTTTTTAGTACATTTAATTTCTCTGTTAACTATAAAATCTTGTTAGGAATCGTAGATTTTCCTTTCAGGTGAAAGAATATACCTGCATTCGAAGTTAAAGGAACAAAAAGAACAATCTTCTATATTTAATACATTTCTACTTAAAGTTGTAGTTGATACTCAATTCGACTTCTGTATTATTGCCATCTTGTAATTTTATCCGAACATACAACATGAACTCTGATGACTCACTTTGTTAATCTATTTCTTCTTAGTTGATGTTCCATAATCTTAAAAGCAAGTTGGAATATATATGTAATTCTAAATGCACCAAGTAGTTGATTTGGTGTGGAATGATTCTACAGGAAATAATACATTAAGATTTGCTTTAATGCTTGAGGCCACAGGTTAGAGTTACTGTCTGCGTATTTCATAGCGTGGCTGTTTCTTGGCAAGTTGTGCATATGTTCCCCACCTCTCTTATTAACTGGAGGACTCAACTTGGGTATATCCCCCTTTTTGTTATGTCCTCATTGTGTTCATATCTCTTCCATTTTCTCCAAAAAGTTTTCAGTATTGCTTCATTGGCCCAAAAAACAGAACAGCATCCTAGTTGTGTTGTGGAGTATAAGGCTGCTATGATCGAAGACAAAAGTTACTCAAAGCTATGGCTTACTTGATGTGCATAAGATTTATGTACATAAAATAAGATAATTACTCAAAATTATATATATTTTTTCTTGTTGGGTAAGAATAGGAGGCATTCATAATTTATTCATAAAGGTTTTATCTATCGTCTATCTACAATCTGAAATGGTAAGATTGCACTGCCATTAGAAACATATGCTGTATGTAGATCAAAGCTGATTGAGGGGAAACTTTGGTCCCTAAGTGCAGATTTTACATTGATTATAATAATTTTGTTGTACTTAACAGAATTGGGTTTTTTTCCCCCTCTCTCTTTTCAGCTAGTTAAACTGTTTGTGTCTTACCTTTTTATAATATGTGTGAATAAATTTATTTTTAAGACAAAGTTTTTTACCCTTACAGTGTTTTCAAGAACAATCTTCATTTTATAAAAAGTATGTTGCATTTTATTTAATTTTAAATTCTTTTTCACTGTTGCGTTTATTAAATTGAAAATATAAGCAAATAATACTTTCTGCAAGATTCTTAGTTCCATAATTATTTTAGTGTAAAGACATGCAAAGGTACTTTTAATGGCTGCTATATAAAGAAATATATTAATTTGAATCATTCGAAGTATGACTTAATAAATAATGATGAGCAGTTATTTAAATTCTAATAAGTACTCTATAAAGTAAGATTCTATTTAAGTACTAATGAAAACGTAGCAAGCCCTTCTACTCTTATTTACATAAAATTTATTTGTACATGAAAGTTTTAAAAAATTCTATTTTCGTTTTTACATTTGTGAAAATATTTCATTTTAATATATATTGCAATTTGATATAAAACATTAATTAAAAATATTTTTAAATATTTAATATTTATTGAGTATTAAAGAAAAATATCACAATTTAAAATAGACATATTTAAATGTCATTTATTTAAAAGTACTTATTATAAATTATAAATTAAATAAATGAACTCTGAAATAAAAATTCTTGCTTGCTTTTGAACTATTGCATTATTTTTTCAGAATTAAGAATTGTATGAAGTTTTGTAAATTAATATATGATAGTTACAATGAAAACTTGTTGTGTATCAATCTTTTTTACATACAAAATGTTTTTTTATAAATCAAAGATTATTTTTAAAAATGTTAACAAAAGTAATTCAGAATAAGATATAGAAATACGATTAAATGAATTGCTTATTAAATTTTTTTGAATTATATGCATTTTTATTAATGGAAAATGTCATTTATGATTCAATGCTTAAATTATTTTATATATATTTTAAATGCAGGGGTCATAAAGTAAGCAGTCACCTTGCATTTCAAAATGTTCTCATAATTTTATGCTTAAAAATGGAAAATTAACTATTTAAAAATCACTAAAATGTTTAGATATGTTGTGAATATTTATAATTATCACAGGCATATTGCCATGTTTATATACTAGCATTAATTCTCAAAATTTATAATATTTACAGTTAATTTTCTTTTTAATTTTTTTTTTTTCAGTTAAAAATCTGATATTAGAGCTTTTAATTTTTTGATGATTTTAAATTTAGAAAGAAAAAAAAAATATTTTATTAAAAATGAAATAAATATCTAATAAATCATAATTATAAAAATTGAATATTAATAAAGAATGCATAGAAAGAGCCATAAAAAAACAAGTTGACTTCATTATGACTTTCTGCATTCCATATTATTAATTATTAATTGTAATTAGGAATTAAACTAATTGTGTTTTTATTTCTTTTCCATTGTTCCACAAACAACGGCCCGCAACGAACTGATTGTTCTTTGGAGCTGGAATTCGTGGGAACACATCCTTGTTCTGAAACTTCAAACTATAATTTATGATTTGCTTCTTGCAGTGAAAAAAAAAAAAAAAATGATTAATAAAATTATTTTAAAAATATAAATTTTATAAAATTTATAGAAATATTTGAAAAAAAAATAAAATATAGAGAAGAAATCTACATAATTTGATTCCTATTTCAACAGCTTTAAAATAAGAAAATTATTGAGAAGGTAAGTGAGATAACAGTAATTGTCTCACAATGTATTTTCTCAATGAAGCATTAGTTGTATTTACTGTATGAATGAAGCATTAGTTGTTAGTTTTGTTTTTGGCATGAATGTTTAATATTCAGACTAATGTTTCTGCATATTGATAATATGTTAATCATTTGAAAGATTTTATTTTTTAAAGTACTTCATGTGATACTGTGATACCACAGGTATTATAAGAATAAAAAATCGTGGTTTAGTAAATTGAAAAATACATAACCTACGAAAACCATCATAAAACAATAAATTGTAATTTTATTGCATGTGTGTAATTTGGACTCGTAATTTTGAAAATAAAGCTGCTTTAACTACATTTAAAATTTGGGAATTTATGACTAAAACGACATTGTTAAATATCTAAATCCATTTGTGAAATTATACAGATACTTAAATTTCCAAACTGCTTTCTTTATTTGTACATTAAATATTTTTTAATCAACTATTCAAAACTTATTAATTTTTCATTTTCAAGAAGTTTCAGTAGATGAAAGGCAATATCTGTTAAAGTAGCTTTGAAAAGTGTTTTGACATCTTGATAATTGGATTAGTATTAAACTGAAGTATTTTACAAACAAGAAAAAACTACTAAGTATATATTTTCTTAAATATTATTAGCCCATAATATTTTTCTTCCAAAATATATAGATAAATACTTAAATTACTTAAGAAGAAAAGAAATTAAAATAAAAAGGGAAAGATAAAGATGGCTGCATCGACTTCTTTAGAAGATTGTTACTTTTACTTCTATTCATCATGTATAAAAGTATGTAATTTTTGTATTATCATAATATTTCTTTATTTTTTATATTATGTTTGAAAATTTATTTTAACAGATTTGTTTCTTAAATGTTAACATTTAAAATAAGTGAAGAAATAATCTTTTTAATATCTCACAAAAAGCATTTTTAAAATTAAATATTAAAGTAAAATATCTACATCAGTAATACTTACTCTCTCTATGGCAAGCCATTTTAGCATTTATTAAAATTGTAGAAAAAAAAAAAATAAAAGAACTTTAAAAAATAAGTATATAATGATAGTTTGAGGTCAAAATGTTTGATTTTTTTTTTTTTTTTTTTTTTCCTGAAATTAATTGAAATAAGATGTAATTTGTACCTGCCCTCAAAATGTGAGATATTTTATGCAAACAAAATAAAACCAAATTTTTTTACATATATAAAAATAAAGGACTACAAGAGTACAGAGCTGATTGGTATTATTTTTTCATAACATTTCAATAATATATTGAATAATAATATTCACATAACAGTTCAATACGATAGAGACTCTTTTGTCGTTATTAAACAATCCCATATTTTCTGTAGTCTGGCACTAATCAAGCTGTTCCCTTTTGTATTTTCTCATGAATATTCAGTCATTTGTTGACCTCAGGGTTGAGACAGCACTGCTGGCATTTTCACTGAGTACTTATTCTAACTGTCAAAGCTTGTTTCTTAATTGGATTAGAATATTTCTTGTTGTTTGAATATAAGTGATGCAACATTTTTATTCTTTAGTATAAATATCAGCATTTATAATTGTAATATTGTAGTTTCTAAATTTGGTGCCATTACAGTCTGGGCTTTGTAACATAAATGCTTCATAATAAAGATTAAAGTATTACTATTAAACTAATGTGAAGAAAGGGATGGTATAGTGGTTATGTCTAGTTTTTTGACAATATGTGAAAAAATTATCAGCTCATCCATTCATTAAATTTGTCCAATTACATTTTCTGTGATCTTAAATATGCATTTTAATTTAAAAATTATTGACTATATCATAAAATGTACTTTCAAAATGTCATACAAAACATATTGGCTAAAACCACATTTAAAAGGATTTTGAGAAATGAAAAATTCTGTAAACTCATGATTTAATAAATAAAATTTGTTAAGAAAATATATAATAGGAATGAATTTTTCCTGCCCTTTGATGTGTACAAATTACAGAAATTTTGACAAGCTAGTACAGGTTACATATTAGTGGGCTTAAATTTTAAAAACAGCATTAAACAATTACCGTCTAATAAAAATTATATAGATAACTATTCATCAAGCATCTGTTATATATTCCTTTAAATATATATATATAAATTGCATTTGGTTTTTTTAGGGAAGCCAGTGTCCATTTCGACATTGCCAGGAAGCTCTTGGAACAGAAACTGTTTGTGCTTTATGGAAAGAAGGCAGGTGTTTTGACAGTAACTGCAAATTCCGACACATGGAAAGTCGTGTAAGTTTTTTTCTTTGTTTTAAATTTTTGTTTTTCACGGGGAACATGTTTCTACTGACACTAACTGTACTCTGATATAGAGGCATATGTTGCTTATTTACTAGACGTTGTTATGATAGAAAAAATATGATTAATTGAAAATCATTTATTTATTTTAAGACTTGGAATATTTTTCCAAAATTATGGAACAGTTTCAGTGAAAGTTCAAAATTGCAAAGAACCAAAGCTTAATGACATAGTTTAATTCAGGGCAATCTTCATCAGGAATCAGGTTGATTTAAAAATTTGAATCACAACTCTTTTTACAAATTTTATTTTTGTAAAGTTGTAGAAATTAGATTTTAAGGAGGCAAATCAATAGTATAAGCCATCCTGTATCCTTCAGTAATACAAATCATCGTAAAGACAGTAACTAACTTTAGCAACATTTCAAGTAAATATTGAGAGATTTTACTCATCATTGAGGCTTATAGAAGCTGTTCTGTTATTAAGAACAAAAATGAACTAATACATTAAAAAAGAGCATTGTAGTACATAAAATGTACAATTTTCTTTTAATTATTTCTTATAGCACTAATGCAGTAATAACTACATTAATTAATTAATGCAGTTATTTTTGTAGGATATATGCATTTTTATAAGCAAATTTAGAATATATAAAATGTCTTAAGTGAATGTAAATATTATATATTTAAGATGCAAAAATACTTTGTTAATGCAATTTTATAGATATACAGTTGCAAAAAAAAATCATTGAAATTTTTTCACCGACTCTTCTAAATCTATTAGTAAAGATCATAAAATTGCAGAACACTGGAAAGTGTAATATATTTTGCTGTTTCCCCATCTCAGACCGAATTGCCTCAATCAAAATGATCAATAAAACAAATCTTTTTGATGATATGTAGTTGCATAATTACCTGGAGATGCCTTTAGGCCAATGGTGCTCCATAATTTGATCTTGGTCATAATTGTTTTGTTCATCCATTCATTATAGATTTGCCAAAAATGTATGAGAATAGAGTGCTTAATAAAAAGCGTACATCTTCAGAAATAAGCTTGGTACTCAATAGGGTGATGTTAAAAAGAAACACAATCTATGCCCTATTTCATTGGTTATATGTAAAGAATGACAGATTTATGGAAACTCTAATATTGAATATTTTTTTTTCCAAAAAAAAAAAAGGTGTAAAAATATAATATTTGGTTTGCTGAAGCTAAACAAATGTCTATTATTATTATTTGCCAACCTGTGATTTCTAACAAAGAGGGTTCATGTATTTCTTTCTTGCCAATCTTAAGCTTACTGTTTGATTTGGAAATTGCAGATAAATCGATCGACAATTCCATGCTATTGGGAAAATCAACCTGATGGTTGCCGGAAGCCACATTGTGCATTTCTCCACAAGAGACTGCGAAATGGTGTTCATTTATTTCAATCATCATCATCTACTAGATGTAAGTAGCTTTGTTTGTAATTTAAAATATTTTTTTTTTTTTTTAAAGAAAATCAGCTGAGGGTTTACTTTTTCTACATTAATCATTTATCTACATTTGCCATTCCTTCAAGCGATTTAGTTTCTGTGATTTGAATGCTATGATTTTTGTGATTTGACTATTATTTTTAAGTGAATGTGGTATTTGCTGAGTCTTTTTTTTTTTTTTTTTCATACTTTCAGCATGTAGTTTTCAGATACTTTTTTATTGATTTTCATATGAATCGTTTTTGAGGATAATGAAAATATAATTTTTGCTTGTATTAAGAAAAAAAAAAAAAGTTATCTTTTTTTCTAGAATTTACCTTGAATTCTTTTTCATGTTCAAATTTAAAGTTTTAGGGCAGAAGTTGCGTTTCAAAAAATTTCACATTATCTATTCGAAAATTCATCAGAACTTATCTCTAAAACAAGTATTCATGGAAACATACTATGTTTTTTGATGGCTGTGTAAAAGTACAACATTTAAATGACTATTAGGCTTTCTTGCAAAGTACTTTTATTTGTCATTTATCTATTCTAGCATCCTTAAGCCTTAGTTTGGATTGACAACTCAAACTTTTTACTTGGAACTAATTTCTTGGAAAAAACATTGCAGTATTTTAATTGTTTATGGTACAATATTTTGTGTGTCTCAAATATAAGCCAGTGTTATTTGCAAAAATATATGTACCTTCATACATATTTGCATTTTTATACTTGTTTTATATAAGACATTTGTATTTTTTATATTAAATGTAAGATGGACATAGGATATGAGGCTTCAACTTGAATAGCAATTTTTTTGGAAGGTGCGGGAATCTTTCTTTCATGCAAAGGTTCAAAAAGTTTCTAATGTCATCATTAATTAAATATAACTGTCCTTTTAAATATTTTGAAGTGAAGTGATTATGTGGAAATCATCGTTATATTTGTAAATGTCATCATACTTTTACAGGGGCATAGCCTTAATTAATATTCAAACTTCTTGCTCGACCCAAGAAAAACATCCCATAAAATATTAAAAAAAGAAAGGCAAATAGTTCTTTAATACATTGTTTTCAATGTTGATTTTAGCAAATCGATCTGCGGCAACAGATGCATCGAATTCATCTTGATAACAAAAATTGCAGTATTACAATGTAACATTGAATGTTATTATTCCCTTAAATGTATATCTTATTAACTTTGACGTACTGATAATTTATTTATTAATGCATTGAAGATATGTGCTTGATTATTATTATTTTTTTTAAGTTGAGAAAATGCTTTTATGAAACTTAGTTATAAATCTTTTACATGATCTTAAAACTCCATTCCTGATAATTTATTTGGAAAGTTTTGGAAGAAAAATTGTAGTAATGCCATTTAGTTTTTAAGCTTAATGTTAACCTTGAGTAGTGGTATATATTACATATATTAAATTACTTTAAGTATTCTATCCATTAAATTAGCCTGCTTTGTAGTTTTATTGAAAATATTTTTTAACTCTACTTGATATTTTTCTGTTTACTTAAGTAATTAGTAGAAACTGCCTTAAATAATAACCAAACAGATCCCAATGTAATTGTACTATTAAAAAGTTGATTTAAAGATTTAAAAAAAAAAAAAAATTTATAAAATTTTAAGATTAGATGAAAATTTAAAATATCTTGGTCTTGTATCAATACTTCTTAGATAAATTTATAGAAAGTTTTTTCGGTTCAATCTTATTTTTCTGTTGCTAAGTGGCCATTATTTGCATTTTAATTTCCTTACTTAAAAGTTTTTATTCTTATAATTTCTGGTATTATATGTCTGTATTTAAATTTTTAAAAATTATTTCTTTTTAATAATGTAAAAGAATAACTTTACAAATGAAAACTAACAGTAATATAATTTTTTTCTTATTATTTACTTCTCTCATTTGCTGCATTTTATATTTATTTAGATATCCTACCAACAAAAGACGAGAACATTTCAATTAATTTGCCAAATGCAAGTGAAGCTGTTAATGAACCAGCTAAACTTTCACCAAAAGAAACTAGTCCTGAAAACACTCCATCCATACCAGTGCCTCCTCTTGTTCTCAGATTTGATGAAGGTGAGGGTAGGTTAAAAGTCATTTCTTCATTTACTTTACATGCATTTCAGTTTCTATTTGCTTAATTTATCACAATGATACCCATTACTTTACTTTAAATTGAAAGCTAATTAAGCAATTTTTATTTTACTTTTAATGAATGAAATTCATAACAATTGCAATGTAAAATGCAAACTTTAAAATCAAATATACAGGGGTGGAAAATCTCTGCAAAACTGCTCCAAAATTTATGCCTTGCTAAATTTTGCTACAAAACTGCAAATTTCGCATTTCTGCTCCAACAATAAGATATTTCCTTTATTTTAATATAGTTACACAGGGCCTATATATAGTATACTAGAAGACCCGGCCACGCGTTGCTGTGGCTTTCTTGTATTTCGTTCAAATATTAGATACTATAATTGGTATTGTTAAGGAAGTGATTGGTAAAGAATGATGAAAAGATCAAATTAAGCTTCAACGAATAGAAAATGTTTAATTTTTATTAATAATTACTTTCATTTAACTAAGAACTAAGCGATGAACAATATTTCTTGTTAGTCTGTCTTTCGTCAAAATAAATAAATTCGATGGTTTTCAAACATGTGAACATACAGCTGCCCATGGGAGAAACACGGATTCTGAGGTTAGATTTTTTTGGTAGTCTTTTACTAAAAATGATAATTGAAAAAAATACAATACAATTAAAATAAAATCAGGATATAATAAGAAAAGACTTTAAAAAAAAATTCACAATAAAATACAAATGCAAACGATCGTTTAAGGTACACAAACACCTTCAATGGAACTTTTTGAAATTTTTTATCTTTGTACACATTTTTGGATTGAATGTATCTAAAAACTAATGATTTCACATAAAAAATTTCATTATTATTTTTTTTAAATTTTTTTAAGCTAAAATAAGGGTAAAAATGGCCAAAAATTGATACTGTTACAAAACCTGAAATCAAATCAATATTTTTTAAATTCCTAAGTTTGTATTTGTTTGTACTAACATTTTACAGTGAATAGACCTCTGGTAAATTTATATCTTTATTATTTATTATTTTGTGCTAGTTTAAATGCTGTCGACACAAAATTCTTCCAAAATTTGCATGTAATTCCAAGTTTAACAATTAAAATAAAAATATTTATGTAGCTATAATCATTTCAGAGGTCTATTCCCTGTAAATATTTATGAAAAACATAAATACAAAGTTTTGTAGCATTTGGATCAAAATTATTTGTGTTATGGTGTTTCACATGAAAACAAAAAGCATAAAAATTCATTCTGAGAAAAAGCTAAAAACAACTTTTAATTAGATATAGTACTTTTAAAAATGTTGTAAATATATTAAAATGCCATTGAATTATCAAGTTCATAGTCTTATTTATTAAAAAATATAGTTTTATTTTTCCTTAAAGCTGTAAATTTCTGAGCTTTGTCGAGCAAATTTTAACTTTTTCAAAACAAAATTTTTTTTTTTTTTACAACTTCCTGCTATTTGCTAAGGCTTTTTAATATGAAATGACCTGAATTTAAAATAGTTAGCCTTTTTGCAAGTGTTTTGATTAAATATATTCAAAACCTTTTGAATTTCACATAAAAATATCAACTTTAACTATTCTTTATACAATTTATTCTTTAAAATATGGATAAACATTGCAAAAATGTGATATTGTTGCAAAACTTTATAATTCAAAAATAAATAAAACAGGAATAGTTTTTCCTTTGCAAGTATTTTTATGCTGGGAATATCCTTATGTAGGTAATATACTGTTTTCAAATTTATATCTCGATTATTTATACATTTTTGTATGCTTAAAGTTTGTTGACACAAACTTTTTTTACAAATTTACAAAAATTCTTAGTTTAAAAACTAAAATAAAAATTATTTATGAATTTAGGTTAATTTCCATGTTCTATTCCTTTCATACATTTAAAGAAAACTTTTACATGAAGTTTCAAAGCATTTAGAACAGAAATATTTTAATTATGATGTTTTGAATGAATACAAAATGCATAAAAATTCAAATAAGAAATAATTAAAACCAACTTTTAAATGTAAATAAAAACAAATGTGCATACATAAAAATGTTATTGAGCTTTAAATTCTCCTTTATTAATATAAATACTTATTTATTTGTTTTGTTTTCTTTAAAGAACTTCAAACTTAAAAGTACCATTTATCAATTTTTCTTCGACAATATTTAAATCACTCAAATTTATAACTCAAGTTCCTTGTTTTTCAAATAACAAAAGTTTTTCAAATAAAATGTCCTTGGTTTTCAACTTGCAACTATTATAATACCTTTTATAAAATTTTAATGTTATCATTATATCAAATAATTGCAGAGTTTACTTCATTTTCACACTTTTCAAAAAAATCCTTAAAATTCATCATCTTTCTTTAAAATTAGTCTATATTATATTATCTTGTTAGATCACATTTCATTTTAGAATTCTTAATCAAATAGAACACATG
The DNA here is from genome assembly GCA_021605095.1 of Caerostris extrusa. Classification (NCBI taxonomy): domain Eukaryota; kingdom Metazoa; phylum Arthropoda; class Arachnida; order Araneae; family Araneidae; genus Caerostris; species Caerostris extrusa. The sequence continues at coordinate 126,810 of BPLR01009012.1, read as the reverse complement.
TTGACAAACTTTAAGCATAGAAAATTTCAATGTTTTGATTCACAACTTTTCATTTAATATATTTTATTCCAATTCAAATTCAAACTTAGAAAATAAAAAAAATATTGATAATCAAATCAGGTAATGCTTACATACATTTGATTTATTTCTCATAGAAATAATATAAATTTTATACAATATAATTTTCACAAAATTTAAAGTAGTACATAAAACAATAATATTCAGAACATTGAGAATTTTACGGTTATGTAGTACAGGTATCGAGACACTGCGCCATCTAACTTACTTTTTTATTGTGGTATATCTTTCGTCTGTGGTTGAAACAAACTTTTTACTCCAACGATGAAATTAGTGCAAATAAGAATTCTGCAATTAATTATCGAAATAGCAATAAAATAGTCATTATATTGTTCGAAAAATGAAGCTACGAATTCTTCTAATTGCAGTATTGCAACCCTAAAGAAATTGGCGGAAGATTGGCGAAAATTCAGGGTTGCAAGATTGGCGACTTCCTCAATGGTAGATTTTAACCGATTTTGCAATTAAATATGAAAAAAATCTGAATAAAAACTATCCTATGTCTCAAGTTGGAACAAAACACACATTTAAAAAAAAAAAAAAAAAAGTTAAAATCGGATGGTTAGTTTCGGAGTTCATCGCGAACAAACATCGTGACACGGGAATTATATATAGTAGATAGCCTAATATGAATGAGCTTATCTTCTAATATCATTATTAGAAAGGATAAGAATTAACCAACGTTATAAGAGTTCTGTTTTTATGAGGTTTTTGCTGGTGATTGGATTTATTAGTTATGTCAACAACATTTGTCACAGGGCTTAAAATTCTTTTTAACTGATTCAAGGCGAAATTGTGGCACCATCTACTGTTCTTTATTTATACGGACGAATATGATAAATAATTTGCATGTGAACATATACTAGTAAATATTTCTACAATAAGTGTTTCAAATAATGCTTTAAATTTATTCCAAATTTTATTAATATTTTACATTTGTAAATTATTCACCAACAAGCATAATTTTTTTTTAATTTCTAACAATTTTGGATCTTTTCTCTGCAACTAATGTTTTATTTGTCCTTTTTTAATTTATCTTGTCAAATAATATCAAATATATAAGATAATATATATTTTTTTTAGATAATTTTATTTTTAATAATAATTTAAAAACTAGTTGTAATCTGTCATTTGAAAGGATTACAGCAATTCTTTATTTCCTATTTATTACTTGAACTGAATTTCTTAGTCACATTTTTTTTTTTTTTTTTGTAAGTCTAACAATTTTTCTTTTTCCTTCTTGCAACTTCAAATATTTTGGAATTCTTAGCAATGAATATTTTTTTATGTTGCATTTTGTATTTTTTTAAAATTGGATACATACTGTGTCCAAAAAGTAAGACCAATTTTCAATTTAAAATTCCCGGCTTATGAAATTTCGATTTTATTTAGGTTGTTGTTGCACTGTCCTTGACATCTGTGTGGAATTTGATATCAAAATATTCATTGGTGTTTGAGTTACGCTTAGCTTTGTGAGATGCTAAAATTGATTCTGGTGATTTTTGAAATGTCTGAATTAATTGAGCAAAGAACTTGCATTAAATTTAGTTTGCGGAAACGTCTACAATGTTGCAGAAGGCATTCAGTGAGCATTCCTATATCGGAAAGAAATGTTTACAAGTGGTATAAACAGTTCAAATAAGGCAGAAAACGCGTTGAAGACGAAGAGTCCTCTGGTTGACCATCAACCTCAACCGACAAGCTGTCGTCCAAAAAATTAAAAGGTTTGGTGCTTGCAAATCATCGGTTTACAATTGGAGATCTTGCTGATGATGTTGGAATTTCAAAAGGACTGGTCAATTCCATTTTGGGACTCAAGCGTGTCAAATCTCGATTTGTACCGAAAACACTGAATGTGCCAACTCGCACTGCATTGATTCTTCGTGACTTTTTCTTCTAAAATGAAATTCATATCGTTCCACAACCACCGTATTCTCACCGTAAAGACCACTCCGGGGACACCGTTTTGAGGCGATTGAAGAGATTCAACGTGAATCTCCACACTCTTTGAAGGCCATCCCTGCTTATGACTTTGTAGCATGCATTGTAGATTGGAAAACAAGTTGCGCATTGTGTCCGGAGGGGATTACTTTGAAGGCGATGAAATAAATTCGGAAGAATAAATAAAAGAGTGTTTGAAAAAAAAAAAAAAAAAAAATTGGTCTTGCTTTTTAGGCACAGTAGTATGATTTTAGATGTAATTTTTGAAACTAAGCACCATTTTGCTTATACAAATAAAAATCTTATTGTAAACATATAAACATTTTTTTCTTACTCAATCAAAATTCGTATATCATTTGATACTTTTAAATTTTAAATGAACTTTTATTTCTTACTACCATTTATTTAAAATAATCCATATTTTAATTAAATAATGTATTTAATGTAAAAATGGCATGCCAAATCAAAATTTAGAGAAAAATTTAATATATTTTTCAATTAAATAATTTAATAATCATATATTTATATGAAATCTATTAAAAATGGTACAATATTTCCATTAAAAATTTTAATCGCTAAGAATTACAAAATAAGTTACATGAAAGATCAAGAAAAATTGTTAATCGTTAAAAAAATATTAATATATATATCCATTACTGTAATGTGTCCAATTCAGTAATAGATGTGTTTATTAATATACTTTAAATAAAAAATAATTTTTAACATTCGATTCTATTTCTAATTTTGTTTGAATAAATAAATCGATAAATTAGTTTCGTCTTGAATTTCGAATATCATACAAAATGATTGAGTTTAATTCAATTGTGGTACAAGTCATGCTATTTTATTTCATATAAATCATACAATTGCTAAATAATATAAAATTAGTCAGTATATACTTTGAAATCTGAAGAAGAACTGGTAATGTATAAATATACTGCTACGAAACCACTGAAAGCTACTACAAAAAATGCCATTTGTCTTCTTACAAAGCTGCTATGAAAATCATTGTTTAATTTTCCACCCCTGAATATAACATGATTGGTACAATATTTTACTCGTTGAAATTGCACAAAGTAGAAAGCATAAATATAATTATTAGATAACCAGACATCAATATTTACTAAGACGATGAATACTCAACTTTAAATAGGGCTATTATAAATAAAATAGTTACATTATCATGAGTGAAATCTTTAAATTAAGCAAATTTTTCGGACAAATATATATTACTTTTTTATTTCTTCATTTAGCTGCCCAGAAAAGCAAATACAGTTGTTAATACAGCTATGGCCAGGCTTATACACTGCTGAATTAGAAATGTTGTCATTTATCTATACAAACACTAAAGAAATTTAGTACAGGAAATCAGCAAGAGCTGTCAGATATTTGTATTAGATAGACTGCTTTTATAAATAGACTATAGTATTAAATATTTTTATCATTTAATATAGGTATTTACAACAAAAGAAATATATACTTGGAAATTAATGAATGAGGATAACTGAAGTGTTATTGAGATAGATGCCTACAAATGTTGTAGTTGTGTTAATAAAGCTTGATCTTGTCAGATCATTTTCCAGTTTAGCAAAGTTTTGGAATGCAACCCAATTTTTGAAAACAAAAGCACACTTGTTAAAAAGAAAACAAATCAACTTTTTGAGGCTGGTAAGTCAAAATTTCAAGAGGCAAAAATGTTTTTCTCATTATCTTATTCTACTTTATCTCTCAAAATCCATTAGTTAACGATATGTAGCTTACTAGTTGGCAGTAATAGTTCCCAAAGCATTGTAGTAATAAGAAAGCAAATCATGTTGTCGAGATTTGAATCAGTTTTGGTTCACTAATTGAGTATCGAGCAGTCTAATAAATTTCGGAAACAGACATCGAAGCATTTAGATAAAATAGTTTTAGGGCACATATTAAAGTAATAGACAATCAACTAAATTTCTAGAGTACTGAAAATACAATACAACTTGCTTTTATTCGTATTTTTATATATGTAAAAGTTTTTTGTAGTTGTGATAATATATTATTTATTTCATTTCAGAGTCTGATTCAGAATCTGTTTCCAGTACACCTGTAAAGGCATCTAATGAAATAAAATCAGCTGGTTTGGCAAAAAGCAATCGCTTTTCTAAACTATCAGGTAAAGTGAAGAAAAATTTCTGTGTTCAAATCATTAACATCTCAATTTTTCTTATTACCACTGTATTTTTGTTTGATTTTTTTTTTTTTTTTTTTTTTTTTTTTTTTATTTGTTAAAATTATTTCAGGTATTGATGAAGAAAAAGATTATGAAATAAAAACTTTAGAACAGATCCGTATGGAAAAGATTCACAAAGAATCCGACAGCTTTTATGGAGCAGGTAAATTTTTTACTGAATTTCTAAAAGTTTTTTTTTTTTTTTTTTTTTTTTCTAATGCAGCTGGCAAACACTTAGACAATTGTCTTTGATGCCTTAAGACAAGCGCTGCAGTGACCTTACTCACTTTGCATTACCCAGGAGGCGAATGCAACTTGAAGATAGCCAGGGGCGCGGAGTGGGCAATGCCCCCGCAACACTCTACCATCACGTTAGACCGAGACCTACAGTTTAAAGTGGATTCCGAACCACTACAAACATCCATGGCTCCGCCAGGACTCTAACCCGAAACTTGTGATGCAGAGCATTAGCCACTTAGGCCCTTTCTAAAAGTATTGAGTAGGATTAATCTATGAATTTTTTTTCCTTTTGAAAAGTCACATGAGTTGTAAAATATTTAATATTTTTCTAATAACCTTAGTCAGATTCAAAAAGACAACCGAAATAAAATTCCTGTAATATAAATTATTTAGTTTGTATATGTTTTACTGCTGAATTTTAATAATGATCATTTCTTTTACATTCAACTATATACTGGGTTGATGATATTTGTGATATTATTGAATCACACTTTATTTTATTTACTTAATTAAAAAAAGTTTATATATTTAATAATTATAGTTGTTTACATTACTTATTTATAGTAATATTCTTTGTCATGTTAATTATAAAGATAAAATTAATTAAAATATTTTTAACTTTATTAAAACTATTGAAAATTTATATTTTTAACTTTAGCATGACTATTTTTTTGTTTGTTTTTGTTTTAAAAATATTTTTCCTCAGAAAGATAAACATATAGTGTATGTTAATTACTTTGAATATTTATTTGTAAGTTTTGATAAATATAAGCATAATAACATGCATGTTATTTACTAAGCGTTTTATTTTCCTTTGTCAGTTTATGATCCCCCTTCCTTGGATATTCCAAGAACTTTGAATCCACTTGCCAAAGAATTTTATCCTCAAAGTGAGTTTTTTGTTTAATGTATCTTCTGTTTTTTTTTTTTTTTTTCCTGGGAAATTTTAGTTTTTATTATCTTATTTTAGAATATGACAAATTTATTTTACTCTATAGATGTCATACTGGAAACAAAGTATTTCATTTTTAATATAAAAAAGATGTCCAAATACTTCTAATAGAATTAAGAAAAAAAGGAATTTTCAAGAATATGATCATTTGTGATTTTTAATATTTTGGAAACAAATTAAATAGATTTTAAAATAAATAAATATTTAGATTTCTCTTAGAATCTTGTATTTGTGTAATCAAATTTTAATTCTTTCTGATTGAAATTTAAAAAAAAATTAGGCAGAGGTAACTAAAAATTTTATTTGAATGAATATTTTTACATTTGTTAATTTGCATAAGGATTTTAGGGAATGCCAATCTTCTGTTATGTGAATTTCTGAGGTTTGTTTTGATTAGCATATCATCTTAACATTCTATAGGCTAAATTGTGTTTCTATAAACTAATTAGGATTAGAGAAATCTACCAGATTTCATTTGTCTTTAAAACAAATCTATCTATATGTATATACATGCAAGGTGATTCAGAAAGGTAGAGAAGTGAATAGAGCCGTGAATATTTCTGTCTTTTGCTTTATTTTTCTCATAGCATGGCTTTTCGTGTTAATTACACAGTATTCCTGCACCGAATATACATGTATTATGAACTTATTATTTTGGGCAGTATCTGAATTGTCAGTAGTTCTATTACCTGGCCACCATGATTTCCCTCATTAATATTCAAAAGTCTTGTGTATGAGACCTTCTTATAGTTGAATCAATGGGGGGGAGCATGTTCGCCAATCCAGAATCCATCATGATGAGGTTTGTATTGTTGTAAATTACAACAGTCTTCGGTGACTTCTAACGACGACTATCCTAACATTTCCCACTTATATGCTCCTTTGTAAAACTCTCATTATTTTGGTATCCTAACATTTCCCACTTATATGCTCCTTTTGTAAAACTCATTATTTTGGTATGCCTGACCTATCCATTCGAATCACCCTGCATATAATAGTATTTAATAGAATGGTCAGCATTGATTCATACAAATTTGTTCCTCTTTTACAGATTCAGAATTTATTTCCTTATCAAAAGAATCTGGTTCAGGTATGTAGAAAAGATTTCTTAAGAAATTCTTCTGCATATCTGATGAATTGTTTTTTGTTTTTTACAGTGGTTTCAATAAAACATTAAACATTTTTTAAAATGTTTGTTGCATCGTTTTTTTGTTTCTTTATATGTCACTTTTGTTTCCATACATATTGTTATAGTTCTTTAATGAGGATAGTTCAATCACCAAGTATAATAATGGTTAATTGCTACATATTCTCAAAATGATTGTTTAAATTATGCTCTTGATAATAGTGAAGATAATGTATTGTGTTACAAAGCCTATTTATAATTGAAAAATTTTAAAATATTTATTATACTCGCATTATAACAGAATTAAAGTCAAATATGAACAATTTGTAAAATGCAATTGTGTTGAGTTAAATAACTGGTTTATGCATTATACCGAGATTTAAATATATTTTATTTTATGTATTTGTTCTGTAAACTTATTTAACTGTAAGAGTTGATAACTGTTAGAGAGTAACTATGTAAACTCTTTTTAACAGTCAGGGGTTTTTTTTTTTCTCCCTTCTCCTCTTTCTCTGACTAATCTGTAGATGGGCAACTATGGTGTTACAGTTTAAATATTTATTGTTTTGTATAGATTTTTAATATTAGATCTTAATTAAAGGAGCAAAATTATATTTTAAAATTATTATACTCGCATTAAAAACATTTAAATAACAATTATTGAATTAATCAAATTTTAATTATTTTTACATGCAAGCATTTGTTTTTTTATGCTCAAATTATTTTTAATAAAATACAATATTGTTGTAAAATGTACAGATAGGAAAGAATAGCAGCAAAATGTATCTAAATCTGTAGGGATTTGAAACATTTAAAAAAATACTTAAGGTGCATGAATTTAATTTTTTAAAAAATAAGCTTATAAAGCACAAATTTAATTTGTAAATACTAGTGTCTTTATTAACTACATTGACTTTTAAAATTAAATATTTGAGTTCTTATTGTATACAATTTATTTTATCTGATACTTTAATATTCACATGACAAAAATAATTGTAAATAAATTAATTTCTTTTGTCTTGAATGCGCATATCAGTCAAGATCTATAAATATTTAATGTTTTTCTCATTTATTATTTTAATAAACTATTGCTGAAGTGTATAATAACATATATGAAATGATAAATTTTGCATCATCAAGTACACCATTAACACTAAAATTGATTGCATTACACAAGTCCTCATTAGAGAGGAAAAGAGAAACTAAATATTTGAATAAAAATATGCATAAAATTTTAAATTTTATTATTTTGCATTATCCATAAAGCATTGGAAGAAAAATGTTAGTAAAAAAATGAAATAACTTATTTTGTATCATCTGTTCTACTCTAAAAACAAATATTATAAAAATTACAGCAACTCACCGATGTATAATTCATCTGATATTTCTCTTGTAGGTTTAAAAATAAATAAATAAGATGTCACTTATTGAAAATCAAGCTTTCTATGAACTCTGTTCTGCTTTGATAATTTTTTAACAAACAAAACTTTCACATTGCATATAGGCTACTTTTCAAAATATTAAAAGATTTTTTTTTTTTTAATTTTACCATTTCCAGCAATTTTAACACAATTGTAATGTTTATATTAGTATACATTAAGTCAAAAAAATTATAAAGCATCATATATTTTTGAAGTTTAAGTTCTTCTCAAAACCTATTTTTTTCTTATATTTATAAATGAAAACATTTGCTACATTATTATTATTTTTTTTTTTTTTTTTTACATGTTAATTTATTTATGGGTGTCATATAAGAACTTAGTTTAAGATATCATAGGGATAACGCTTTTTTAACGCAAATTTTGAATGAAAAGTTGATAAGGGAATATTCAATAAAATTCTTTTATTTTATTTGATTCCACAGTTTTTTTTTTTTTTTTTTTTTTTTTTTTTTTTTTTTTAAATTTGAAGTATGCAAATTGTTCCTAAAATTTTAAAATATATATATATAAATTCCTGAAAGATTAAGTATTAGTTTTAGAAAAATATTATGCAAATGATATTCTTTTTAAGTATAGACATTTATTTTTAATTGTTTACACATATGTTCAAGATAGAAAAAAAAAATTTTTTTAATTGTGCATGATAAAAACAAAACTCAAATATTTAGTCTTCTATTACCTCTTATTAGAATTCAGACACATGATTAAAATTCAGATATGAGTACATGTTTTGAGATGTAAAAGTAGCACCTACCTTGTATTGTTTGTCCATATATTTTGTGTGAAAAGAATTGCTTAATCTAGAGAATAATTTGTATTGAACATTTGTAAAATACAAATAAGGTTACTGTATGTGTTAGAATAAATTGAATTACTTTCATAAAATGCTCAGTTCAATTTTCCTTGCATTTAGTATTAAATCTTTTTAAAAAAAATATTAATAAGAATTTTTTTTTAGTAATCTAAAAAAACTTTTCTAATTTTTATGGAATGTAAGAAAGTTTGTTTTACTTATTTATGTGACATATGGATTCTTATTTCTCACTTAGTAGCAGATTTATTAAAATTTGTATATTTTCTTAAATCAAAGTTAACAAAATGAAAATTCCTATTAGACTGTGTGTATTGAATGGCTGCACAATTTGTAACCAAGAAACAAGTATGAATTGTTAGAAAATAAAAAATAAAAAAATTTAACTTTTCTTATAAAATATTCTATATTGAACATTTTTAGCTGTTGGGTAGATAACAGTATGTAATTTCTTTGTTCTGAGTAGTTTATACTCTGAAAGATTCTATACTTTCTTATCCTAGATAATTCCTCAATTGTTCCTAGTGAAGAGACGCTCCGTGCGTTAGAGGAGGAAAGTATGTATGCATGTGTCTTTTGATCTAGAATACTTTTTATATTTCATATTGAGCTATATGAATTACAGATGATTGATGTTAACTCCATAAATGCCGCACATATACAAGTCAATTTGACTCTACATTTCTTTATTTAAAATTCTTAGAATTTTTTTTCAAAACTACATTTTTTTTTGTAAGAATCCTAGAAGTAACTCAATAATGGTATAAATTACATAAAGCAAAATTTTTATTTAATGATATTGAATGCTAATTTATTTATATTTTAGTTGTTCAGTGTAATAGACAAAATTATTAGGGAGTAAATATGGTAATGGAAGATAGTTGACTTTGTTCATGTATTAACTTTTAAAAAACAAGTGCATTTTTCTTAAAGGTTAAAAAAAAAAAAAAAAAAAAAAAAAAAAAGACATTGTGCTGGGATATAAGAGAACCATGACCATGTAGAATAAATTATTATGGATTTTAAATCAAAATATTGCTACATCTTTGAATGTTTTATTTGGTTTGTGTCTTTATTTTAAGAAATAATTTTTAAGAAGTTCACATTAGTATGCAAATAAGCCAACTGGGCATACAATCAAATTGATCTTAAAAGTAATGCTGTTTGGTAGGAAAAAGTATTGCTCATTTCAAAAAGTTTTAAATGCATTTTATAATTTCTGTCATATAAACTATCATAAACTACAATTATCTCTATTTTGTTACATACATAAGAAATTTTGCTTTTAAAATAAATTGTAAATATTTGTTAGTAACTTATCTCTACAAATGTAATTTCGGTTGCAAAATATAGTTGGTCAAAAATAATCATATGACGGTACACATTAAAATAATATCATTTTTGAAGTTTCCATGTCATAGTTAAGAATCTGAATTTTTATTTACTTTTTTTTGCAATAAAAATAACTCGTTTATATTTTTATGGAGTAATAAGGAAGGAAGAGGAAACAAAGCCCTCTTTAAATATGATTGTATATAAGCACTTTACTTTTTAATTCAAGACTTTCCATCAATTTATTCTCATAAGAAATTAGCTGTTATTTTTTAGCTAGCGATAAAAAAGTTTGAGATATATTTTGGTATAAGTTTATTAAAAATTTTATTTTTAATTAAAAATTTTATCATTTCTCATTTTTAATAAAATTGTTTCAAAACATTTAAAAAAAATCAAAGATACAATTATTTATCATTATACTCAAAAAAATTTTTAATGGAAATATATTCGCTGCTAATCACATTGTTTGAAAAAATCGATTATACATTGTTATTAAAGTTTATCAAGATATTTCAGTCTTCAAATAATGGTAGTATTCAAAAAATGAGTTAAAACTAATTTACCATATTAAAAATAAAACATAATATCTGTTAAAGCCAATCACTAAATAAATTTCAATAGTTTGATTCTCTAATCTCAATAGACTCCCTTGCAAAAATTGAGTATTTAAAGTTGCATTAAAATACAAGATCAATTGCATCTGTCTAACATAGTTAAATTAAATATATGTAAAACATTAGGAATTTCTCTTTATATTTATCATGTCTTTCAGAAGACCTTAGAGGCCGATTACTTAATCGCCGAAAAGCCTTCCTAACAAAGGTTTGTATCCATTTATGTATTATTTTCTATTCATAACATTCAATGTTTCTAATAACCTGATTCTGCCATAACTAATCTAGCGTAATTATTTTTAATGATTGAGTGCAAATATATGTGTAATTGTTAATTAATAATAATATTTAATAAAAAAATAAATTTCAGCTTTTAATACGAGGTCTCAAAAGTGTTCGCTGAGCTTATAAATGCAATAATAAGAGAATAGCATCAGGTTGTATGGCAACCCAGTTACCACGAAAATGTGCCTGCAGTATCAATTTTCTGGCCTGTTTTGCTTGGTGACTAATAATCTAGTGTATAAATCAGACATACATGGATAACCTGAATAATTGTTACAATTTGTTTTGTTGCCAATACGCTAGGCGATCTTGCATGCTCATTGATCATCATTATAGGGTTTTCATCACATTTTCTTACAGGCTGCAACGTTGAAGGCTGGCTTTTAAATGTTTCTTGCAATATATCTTTGTGGCTAAAGAAATAAGCTGTGTAAATTCATCTTTGTCTAATAAATTGTGTTGCCTGTCTTTATGAGCATCTGTCTAGGTTGTGCATGCTGCCAGATGTTGATGTAGTGCAGCGAGTCATTGCTCTAAATGTCTCAGTGTGATCTCAACATTATCTTGATGGATGTGATATAACAAATTTGTCTTGCTCATTAAACAAATATGGTCAACTTCAACACAACAATGCTGTTTGTGGGCATATTGTACATGTTTATTAATAAACTGGTTAAGGATTAAAAATCCAAATAATAATGTTGGTGTATCACAAAAATCTAATAGCAGGGATGAAACCGAAATAGTGAAAAATTTGCAATGCAATTTTTGATGCAAGTAGACATATTTAAGAACTGTAGAAAACTTGGCTATTTTAATAAAGGGCCAGTTAAACTATACAGAAAAAAATAAATTGTATACAGTCATTTTTATTTATAAGTTAAAATTGTTTTGTAAGCCTATCGTATATAAATGAGTAAAGCAATAATTAAATTTATTTTAGAATTAAAACACTGCATGAATAGGAAAAATCATGTATTTTAAGTGTTCTTAAAAAATTAAAACTAAACTAAAAGTTAAACCATTTAATAAAATTCTATAGAGAAAAAAATTGTTTTAAAAATTCTGAAAACTAAATATTACATGAAGTTACTAAAATTTTACTGAATTTTTATTAATGACTTTGTGTAAATAACTTTTTTTCTTGTGTGCTTATAGTTAATAATACTGCAAAACGACTTCTCAACTTCAAAAAGCTGGAGATTAAACCTACAGGTAAACAATCTTTTAATTTTTTGCGAGCTATTTTGCATCACTAAATTATCAATTGATAATGTTTCAAATGCTGTGTATAAAGCTTTAAAATTAGAATTCCTTTTTTTAAGCTGTGGATTCAGAAGAAATAATTTTATGTCATTTTGCTTAACTCTTTATTTGCCCATTTAAAAGTTAATAAATTGTCTCATCTCTGCACTTAACATGTGATCCCTATTTCATTTTATTATTGAGATCATTTTGTCATTTCAAGCTATCCATATTTATTCCTATAAAAAATTTATTCTGATTCTCCTTTGCATCAATTTTAAGATCTTAAATTTTCATTATATTTTTAATAGAAACACTTTCTCAAAGATAATAGTGTGTTTTAAATGATTTATATCAATTACTGTGACATAATAGCTGATTTTTTATTTTAGTACATATAGTACTCAATTTTATATTTACGTATTCAAACTTTTTCGCAACATGTTGGATTTAATTAGTTTTTAATAATTATTTATTCAAAAGTTTCTTTAGTTGTAATTAATGAATTCATTAGTTTGTGTACTTAATTTAGCTAAATGTCTTTTACAAATTATCAAAATTTATAATTTCAATCTTTTTATCAAATTTCACACATTCAGAATTTGCCTTTCTAATCTAATTGGTTTTAAAAAATTTCGAATAGAAATAAAATTTCGAAAATATAAATACTTTTTTTCTTTTGACTCTTAGAAAGTTATGATTACATTTGATTTTTAAAATTTTCATTACTCTTGTTATTTTATATGATAATCTTTAGTTTCTATTGGAATAAATCATTTCATACTATGTGAATTTTTAGATTAACACTATTCTTTCTCCAAAACTAATACTAAGTTGTTGTTGTTTTTAAGATTATAAATATCGTGAAAAGAGAAATGTGTTCTATTTTTTGTGCACAAAATATTCATATTTTGCCAAGCTTCTTATTAGTTATGTTTTAATATTTATATTTGTAATTTTCAGGCAATTCAAATTCTCTGAATTTTAAGATAAAAACTTTGGATGAAATTCGAAAAGAAAAAAACAAACTAAGTGAGTAATTTTTTAATTAAATTATTTTTTATTTAGGAAAAATATTGATACAGCTCAAACTATGCATTACTTACTGAAATCAGTCATTTTAAATATGAGTTTTGACTATCATCACTTACAAAAGTTGGCTATAATATCTTTTTTAATGGCTACAAAAAAAATGTACTCCATGAACAATATTGGATCTTCAATGACATAAATTTTGGTTTTTGTATTTGGAAGTACTCATTGATCATACTTTTAAAGAATTATTTTAGATAAAATTTTGACTTTTTTTCATAACTTATACACGGGTGACTTTACTGCTTAGACATCTATAAGGCTAAAATTCAAGATCTTACATTTTTAAATGATTTAAAGTGTGTTCATAAAAAGTGTGTTAAGTGTATACATTTTCCCTCTGTAAATCGAAAAAAAATATTGGACCTCTGTCTCTCGAACATTAACAATGTTTGATTTTACAACTCGGTCATTTGAAACTAATTACCTCTATAGCTCGAAGAAAACTAAAAAGTAGTAATAGGTTAAATAATATACCGACTTAAAGGATTTGCCGACAATGCACGCCATTGTTTCTTGGAAAAACAATGTTTGAGTATACAGTAAATAGAATTACCAATTCTATAAAATATTCTTATTATTGCTATTGATTTCCTTTGAACTCTAGTGAAGTAAATCTTTTGTTGTCGATTGCAAAAATATCAGAAGTAGTTTGGTTTTACTACAATACACATCTATTTTAACAACAGTACATGAATAATATTGTTAAAAAATGAGCACTGTGAAACATAAACTGAAAACTTGGATTCTCGCTGAAAAGTTTGAAGTCTTGAAGCTGTTAAGAGTTGTCAAAAGAAGAAAGACGTTACTGAACAATTTGGCGTACAAATGAGTAGTCTGTCAACAATAATAAAAAAAAACGAATAGGACATCATGAAAAAATTTGAAAACGGTCAAAGTTTATCCTGCAAAAGACAACGAATTGCAGAATTTCCCAGTTTGGAGGAGTGCTTATTTAAATTGTTTAAGCAGTGTCGGAACCAAAACATCAGCGTCAGTGGACCACTGTTACAAGAAAAAGCCGAAATGTTCTCTAAATCGCTGGGCTGGCTAATTTCAGGGCCAGTAACGGATGGCTAGAAAAGTTCTGAAGAAGACATGAATTTGTTTTCAAGAAAGTGTGTAGAAACAAAAAGTGCAAGTGTCAACATTGAAGACACTTGAAAAAAATGGAAATGGACAAATGGAAAAGCGAATTGCAAGGCTTGTTACATGGTTATGAACCTGACAATATCTTCAATACTGATGAAAGGGTCTGTTTTTTTTAAGTGTCTTCCTGTTAAGACTCTAACTTTTAAAAGTGATCTATGCCATGGTGGAAAACATAGCAACGAACGTTTGACTATTTTGCTCGCAGCAAACATGTCGGGCACAGAAAAACTCTTACCATTAGTTATTTTTTGTTTTTCAAGATGTAAATCACAACCTTTAAAATATGAAGCAAATACTAAAGCATGGATGACTTCTGGAATTTTCAAAAACTGGCTCAGAAATATTGACAAGAGAATGTCTAAAGAAAAATTCTGTTATTCATTGATAATTGTATGGCACATAATGATATTCCACAAATGAAAGCAGTTAAAATCCAATATCTGCCTGCCAATACCACATCAAAATTGCAGCCTATAGATCAAGGCATCATTTAAAACTTCAAGTCATTATACTGGAAAGAAGTAGTCGGGAACATGTTGGATAATATGGAAGATGAAAAGAATTTTATTATAGATGTATTGCAAGCCATTAGAATGGCTGACAAAGCTTGGCGAAATGTAACTGCAACAACTATAAAAGACTTATGTACACTGTGGTTTTCCATTGTCATCAACAGAAGAAGCTGAAGTAGAAGTTATTTCTATCCAGCCTCCTGGAGAATGGGATACAGTGGTATCTGAAACAGGAATATGTTTTGAGGACTTCGTTACGTGTGAGGATGGAGTTATTACTGCTGGCACATTATCATCGATTCAGTTTCTCAGAAAACTGAAACTAATGCTTTAGAGCAGGGTCTCCAAACTTTCCAGCCTTAGGGCCATACTGTTTACTCCAGTGAGTACCAAGGGCCAAAACCATTTAAATTTTTCTGCCATTATCTATAATTTCCATTTAGTTGTTATGCTTGTTAAATTTTCTGCGTATTATGCTTGTCATTAAGCTTTTACCTAGCAAATAAATAAAACCGAGTTATTATCATTCTGTATTTTTTTTTTATCCAACTTATTACCGTAACAATAAGCTATTCACTGTCGCGAGCCGGATTGATGACACTGGCGGGCTGTAGTTTGGAGACTCCTGCTTTAGAGGAAAAGAAGACTCCAATAATATAACACACGCTCCACGGGTTTACATCAAAGAGGCAAGAACAGCGTTAAATGTTTTACGAACTTCATAGAGCAAACTAGCAACTCGGAAGAAAATAATTTTCTGCTCTTTATAGCTTAGATAATGCTATAGAGAACGATCAAATTGTCTAAATCAAAAACAGTAACTGACTTTTTAATACATAATATTTTTATTTTAAAGTTGTTTTGAATTATTTAAATTTTTTATTATGGTACATAATATAACTTTTTAAGTTGTAAATAAACATGTTTATTACCTCTGCAAGTTGATTTTTTATTTATTTTACCTGTCTAACTCAAAATAAGTTAGAAAGAATCTAAATCTCTACAAGTCGAATATTTCCTTACAAAATCCCGCGTCCTTAATCAAAATTCCTTACAAAACTCTGTAACTCGATTATTTGCAGTCTCCTTGAAGTTCGACTTAGAGGTTCTACTGTATTAAAAATAAGTGTTTTCGTAAGAAATGTAACTACAGCTTTTTACCATGTGTTAGATGTTATCATATCATATTGGAGACATACAAAATGATCAAAGGTGGAAAAAATGGAGATCCTGTTTCACTTTATTAATCTTTTTTGTGGATGCATTTGTATCGCTCAAAAGAATTGTATATTACCTAACATTTTATTATATAAAACGATTTTTGTTTAAAAGTATTTTCATCACTTTTTATACATATTTTTTCTTTTGTTATATCTTTGGCACCGCTGGTTGGTCTTTAAAATGTACACTAAACCAGATTATTTTAAGAAAGTGCATTTAATAAAGATATTGGTTACTGTTCTGAAATGCTGATTTTAAGTTGTAATTTATTAATTCCATCTTGTTTGTATCGTTTAAAGAAATCTAAATCTTGAGAGGTATTAAATAAGATGTTTTGAGTACAAGTCTAGTTGTTTGTATTCCAGGCACTGCCGGAGAATCAATAAAACAAAAATCTTCTGATAATTCAGAGCAGAAGGTTGTGAAAAGATTGAGAATCGCTCGAAAATCTAAAGAACTCAATGCGTCGTCTGCAAACCTGAGACAAAGTGAGTCTAAAAGTTTACTTCACTTGTTTTGTAAATAGTCCATTTTTATAACTATTTTTTCGGTTAATTTTTATAATTATTTTATGTCAGTATTGTAATAAAAACCTCATTTTTTACAGTTTTCATGGGATTAATACAAAAAATATAGTTTGTAGGAAAGCTACTCCTAAGTAATTTTACTCCTAGTGTGTAAATACTTTCCTATTTTTTTCAAAGGATACATTGTGCTTAATGATTATTAAGTTTTATATTGTACATTGCTACTACAAGTTGACAGTTTTGAAAATCGCTATCGTTTATTCTACTAATTGCTTTTAATTGAAGAATTTTTAAATATGTGTTTCTGAATTTGTGCATACTTAATGTTGTAATTGTAAATTTTTGCTATAGATGATGATGTTTTATTTCTATTTTTTTCATTAGATAATCAGGCCATAAAATCAACAGATTCAACAACAGCACAATTGGTAACCATTTTTTAAAATTATTTATTTACTTACTGATGTTAAGACTGAAAAAGAATGTTTTATTTGTTTGTTAAAATTGAAATTTTAATTCATATTTGCCATGCATCAAGAAAGAAGTATATGAAAGAATACAAAACATAACTGTATAATTTTGCTGTAACTAATTTATGGTTAATAAATATTTTTTTTTTTTCCCTAACATTCTGTAATTTTGCTGTTTAATATAATAACTATTAAAATTAAAAGCACATTGTATAGGCATGCAATTTTCAAAACTTTTTATATTAAAATGTTTTTATAGTGTGTAACAGGGATGATTATAATACAGAAATTCAACAAACAGGCTTATTGAATGAACATTAACAAAGCATTGCCACATTAGCATGGCCTCTTAACTGTCTTTGTCCTGTTGACCAGACAATCTCCGCCCAAGCTCTCTACCGTTCAATCTCAAAGCTAACATTCTTTGGTTCTGGCAATCACATATATTTATCACAGTCCTCAACTCTTCTCTTACTCCCTTGTTTTTTCTCCTGTGCATTCTAGTTTGTTTTCTAGTTCCTCCTGTCCTCCCTAGTAGTCTAGTTCCTCCTGTGCATTCTAGTTCTGTGCCATAACCAATTATGTTCCGAAAATTGGATATTGCATAGTCTGCAAATTTTTCTGGAAAGGTGGGTTTCTTTCACGCACAGTTTCATATTCATGGGAGATTTGCATAGGACATCTTAATGTATAATGTAAATGGCATCATATGACATCTACTTGTATAATTAAAATTAAACATTTTTCCATTGTACATACAAACTAGTTACCTCCCACTCCTTCATATTATCAGTTGTAATATTATATATTACAACTGATTCCATCAGTTGTAATATTACATATGTTTATTATAGATACTTTTAAAAAATGAAAAACCGTCCCTAAGGATTTACGAAAAATATCACATTCTGAATTGTAATATATAATATTATACAAATAAAATCTTAAAGTGGGTCATAGTTTGCCTATCCCTGATTTAAGTTACAAAGAAAATGCCTAAGTTTTGTTTTGCAGTTAACCAATGGTTTTCACAGTTCACCTGAACAGTCCACTTGTGACTTCGTGTGTAACGAAGCAATGCCACATTCAGCAGGTATGTCAATATATATAAATTTTTACAAAATAAGGTAGTATGAATAAATATATATAAATTATTTTTAAAAATTGTAGAATGATTTCATCATGTACCATTAAGTTATTAAAATAATTATTGTTAGTTAGTAAAATAATGATTGTTGTTGACTGATAATTCCTTTATCTATGTTGAATGTCATGAATATGCCAAGTATCATATGCTATTATAAAAAAAAAAAAAAAAAATGCCAATTGCAAAGCTTTAGATACTAATGTACAGTGCATTGATATCATTTATTTTATGAATTTGTTATCACTAAAGTAATTGATTGTTACTGCTTATAGTTTGAATTTCGACACTATTAATAAAATTTTCAGAATTGGGAAAACATCTTTTTTTTATTCAATAAAAATGAAGAAAGTCAGTTAGATTTTAAAGACATGAGATATTAAATGTAGTTTTAGTTTTAATTCCTCCTCTTCTAATAATAAAGCGTATTAAATTGTCACAGTACTGTAATTGTATTGTTTGAAATAATATTAAAGTTCACCTTTATTTATTTGATCTTAAAAGCGAATATAAATATTTACTTCCTGTATTGACTATAAAAATTATTTTTATATGGCATTTGACAATGTAGCTGATTTTTGTGTGTTTGTAGGTAAAAGAAAGCTGGAAGAGGATCCACAACAAATAAGAACCAAACTTTTAAAAATGGAGGATTCTTTAGCAATAGATGACAAAACTACAAATGGATGTGAATCTGAATATAAACAAAGCGAAAGGTTAGAATTCAACAGATGTCAAACAAGAGATTCATTTAAACAATATTTATCATTAATTCCTAATGTTTTTGTCCATAATAGCACTCATTAAAAATGACTTCTTTATTTTTGTGATGGGATCACTAAGCATTCTAAAGACATAGAATTATTGCAGCTTTTGAGTCACTTTTAACCTTTTTGCCTGTAGACCAGTTGTCTTCATTATTGAATTAAGTATCAAACTATTTGGAACATTTTGTTCAGTTTTATTTATGTTTGGAAATACATGGAGAGCAGATTGTCCCCTTCCCCCCAAAAAAAACAAACTAACATTATACAGTTACCAAAAAATTAGTTACTTTTACAGCCAATATACCTTATTAATGTTAATCCTTACCTTTGAGAATAATTTCAAAAATATCTTGAGCATAGACTAAATGACACCAAAATTTGTATGTGATTATCACACACACAAAGTGTTTTAAGATGAATAAAAAAATCCTATCTTATTGATATAAAATTGAGAATTTTTATTCATTTTCATCCAAACCCAATTTTTTTCATCCAAGAATTATTTTTTACAATCTCTAAATTCACATTTAGATTTAATATTGAGATAAGTTATGAATAAGGCTTTTCGAAAGAGAATTTGTATAAGACAATGTCCTGATCATGCTGACTTTTATTATGGTGCTTTAATTCTTTAAATTTTTATACTTGGAAGATTTAACTTGCTTTTAATGCTTTTTTTTTTTTAAAAAAAATATCTAGTCTTTTTCCCTTTGTAATTCTGATTTGTTTTTATGTTCTTTTTGTTTCTACAGTAAGTGGCCAAATTTGTAGGGATTGAATTCTAATAGTAGCCATAAGTAACAACAACATTAAAAAATGTTAATTTTCTTTTTGCTTTCCCATTTTTCTAATGTAAGTTTTTTTTTTTTATCATTTGTTTATTTCTTTGATTAATGAGATCCATTCATCCATTGTAAATAAGATGGATCATTCATTGTTGATTAAATTATATGCATGTAATGTGTATTAATTTCTTGGCATTATTTCTTTTAAAACAATTTAATAAATAACTGACTTCACTCATTGCAGAAATGTTGTGATGAACTCTCAGGCCTTTCTTCAATGCTCAAGGCCTCTCCCAGCTCCAGTCGCTGCTGACAAGGTGAATGGCATGAGTACAGCTTCACATTGCAATGCACAAGATGAATCCAACGAACAATTCGACCCTGAAGGAAAGAGGATTCAAAATCTGACTCAAAATATTGTAGTTGCAAGTGAAGACAGGACTGATATTGCATTGGATGAGTTGGATCAGCTTTTGGAAGATGAAGACATAGTTATGGATGAGACAGCTGATGATGATATACTACTTGAAGTAGAACAATTTTTGGAAAGTTGAAAACTAGAACACATTTATATTGAAACTCCTTGCCCCCGTGTGGACAGACATCACATCAATTATATTTTGTATTATGTAGAAAAGTATCCTATATTAGATGTGATTGTACGCATAATTTTTTCCCCTACATTTTTACATTAAAAATATTATAATTGTGCTTAAACTAGGAATCCATTTGGGTTTTGTTTTGGGATCCAGATAAATTGTTTCATTCCTGATTTTGTATATTGAAATATATTTGCTCTCTGCGCACATTCATAAAATACTCATTTGTACAGAAGTTTTTTTTTTTTAGTTTTATTTTGTCAGGCTCAATGAGTGTTTTAATAAAATGTACAAATATAGGAGTAAAAAAATATGCATTAAAAGTTTGTCTCCTTTGTAGTGTATGTGAATTTTAATGTTTCTTTATGTATTGTTTTTTAACAAATATAATTAGTGAACATTTTACATCTGTTATTGAACTACTAAGTATTTCTTATCCTTTATTAACATTCGAATTTTCATTCGATAACCAATATTTTTTAGAATCTATTGTACACATAAAATCGTATCTCCCGATGAATTATTCATCAAATGAAGATGAGAGCATCTGCTTATCAACAAACATTTTGTGTTTGTAAAGAGATGCTTATTAATATCTAAGATATTTATAAGTAAATTATTGAAAATATATCCACTAGACTGGGGAGAAACATGTTATAAAAAGTTTTTGTGTCTTAAATTTGATGAGATAAAAATAATTCTTTGTATAGATTTTTTTTTTCTTTCAATTTGTTAAATAATTTTGTCTGCAAAATTGACTCATTCTGAAATCCTTCTTTTGGTAAAATGTATTTAAATATTTTAAAATAAATTTACGTAGTTTAAAAAAATATTGAGTAAATTATATGATGAGTGGAGTTTGCAATTTTAATATCATAATTCTATTACTGCAGAATTTCCTTGTATATCCACAGATGATGCAATAGAGAAACTCATGTTGTGTAATGGTACATAAATGGGCACTGCCTTATTTTTATGGCCTTGGCCAAATGGCCAGTAGTCCTAATCACAATCATTTATTGTCTGTATATTATGATGCAGGACAATGTCGTTTAAATAATAAAGTACCAATCCATTTTTTTCTGTTGAGCATTATCATATTCTTGAATGATAATGATCTAATAATGAATTTATTTTGTGATAAAGTTTATGAATGGATTAAATTGCCTGGAACTTTGTGGTTTAGTTGTGAATAAGGAATATTTTCCCTCCTTAAAACTATTGTCTTTCAGATTTTAATCTTCTTGGAACTAAATAATGTAACAAATTGGTTTGCAGGGGATAAAAAGAAAAAAGTTATGTAACCCTGTTTCCTAACTTTTAAAATCAGTTGTTATATTATTAAATCCATATTAAACAGATTGTTTTAAATAAGAAGTTTTTAAAGTAGATGAATTACTTAATTATTAAAATAAAGTATATGCATTACAATGTAAATAATAAAGTATATGTTCTATGGAATATTGTATAATAGAAAATTTTCATTATGCTAACAACAAATAATTTGCAATAAGTGCACTTCAGATATGTTATTTGCTTGTATAATGTTACTGTCATTGTTGAGACATTTCAGAGTGAAAATTGATTTGAATGCATTATTTTTAGATCTCGTAACTTGAAAATGTTGTGTATTTCTGTCTCATCAAAGAACGCTGTGATGAAAGTGAACCATTGTGCTGTGGTTTCTTTCCAAGTACTTCTTTCTTACCTGTGCAAAACCAATTGATTGCCTTATGAAAATGAACTCCTTTACAAGATTAAAGCAAAACACTGATGTCTGTGTCTTTAAAATTCCTGTGAGCATCTTAACAAATTGCTGGAGAAATTAATAAAGGTTCATTCGATAATTGCATTTCAGAAAGCAATAATCAATAGAGAATTGAACTATCAGGTTTCTGATTCTATTTTAAATCCTATTTATGTGTCATAAAGTCAAAAAAAAAAAAAAATCCTCTTTATATATATGTATTCACTACAAAACAGCTGCAAATTACATTTGTAAGAGAGATGCAATGACACATTTCTAAGCAAATGAATGCCTTCACCAGACTATGCAATCCAGTCAAATGCTGTTTAGAATACCTGAAAAAAATTTTCTGTTTACAATTGTATATATTTTCTGTTAGTCAAATGTAATAAAGTTTTGTAATGTACATTTTTTTATAACAGATGTCTGTAATTTTTTTTTTTTTTTTACCCTTCATAAACTTCCAATGTCAATCCATATTGAAATATGATTATGAAAAGTTATTTTCTTATTCTTACTCTTAAATTTAAAACAATGTTGGTTTTGTTGGGAAGTCCATAAGTATGACAAATTTTAAATTATACTGGCATTTGGATTGTATTTCAACAAACCAGTAATATATATGCTATATTTCTTTGTTCCTTGTTGTCAGGCAATGAAAATGACAAGCAAATGGAATTTTTGAAACTTAAAAAGTAAGTTTAGATTTGCATTCAATTTTTCAATTAATAAATGGAAGAAATTCAATTAAATGTTCGATAATGTGTCAAGCTCTACTACTTATTGTGTTGCTGATAATATTAATCATTTAACTAATAAGCATTATTTTTTAATGCTCCTTGTTATATATATATATAGAACACATCAATTTATCTGCAGGATCTTATTTAATCATGTTATCCAACTGGTTAAATTTGTTCAACATTAAAAATTGCCATTTATTTTTTTTGGTTCATTTACAATTAAAATTGTACTGTAGTTATTTGTACTGTAGTTCTTGTTTTAGTGAAATTAAAATTTTCAGTAGTGGATTTTAAAGCTGTTAGGTAACAGCTACCCCTGAGCCATATTTTCCATACAGATAAGAATTTGGTGCATCCATTTTATATTAGTATTTCTGTCACAGATAGTACAAAACTGACATATTTTTTGAATGCTGATTCGTGTTGAGGGATGCGATACTGGTATGCATCAAGAGTCGAGGGCGAGTAAAAATAAAAAATTTGCAAGCAATAAGAGACTAAAAATAGGATGCAATAAATCTCAGACATAATTTTGTCTCGTGATTCTCAACAAATGGGCCCTCTTGCTCCGTTATTGTCGCTCGAGCTCTTTGAAATGTTAACCTGAATGCAACAGCCTGGGGACAAAAGCGTTCTCTTTTCTCTATTAGCACCGCTGTTACGAATATCCTGGAATCCTTTTTAATATCCTGGAATGTTCAAAATTTTATAAATGATATACTTTTTTCAGGAAACTTGCCTTGAAATGTACACTGCCTCAAAAAGAATAGGGACCTTTGACTTCTGGTGGAATTATTTTAAATCGCAATATGTTTTGACTGCCAAAAATAAAATGTTTTAAAAATACGTCAGCTATTTAGAAACCATCTTTCAATATTTTTATTGTTTCAGTTTAAAAACATCGAATGAATGATTTGCCTTCCATGCTTTTCTTTTGCAAATTAACTTTTAAAGAAATTTTATAGTGTGCAACTTTTTTGGGAAAAAAATCTATACAATAATTGAGTAAAACTTATTTTTAAAAAAAGTCTAAATTGTTAATTTTTATTTGTTAAATAAAGATGTGAATAAAATTTTTAAGCAATTTTGTTTATGGAACTTGAAAATTTTCCCCTTCAATACAAATTTAAGAAACACAAAGTGCTGTCATATTTTTTTTTAAATTTTGAACTTATCTAATAAAGTATTTCTTAAGGGACAATATATAAAATATATATATTCCTAATAAAAAGCAAAATACTGGCATTGAATTGGGGTGGGGAGACAACAAAAAAATTTCTGACTCTTGACATTTTTTTTTATTTCAACTCCCGACTTTTCCCATAATTCTATGCATTATATACAGATTTCATAGAATGTGTGAAATAAATTCAATGGCTTTTATTGAACCCGGACATCTATAAAAGTAGATTTTGTATAACATATGATTTTAAAGATTGGCACTTGCTTAAAAGACATTCTTGAACTCCTCACTGCTGAATTTATTTATAATATATATATATATTATAAATAAATTAATTTTGAAAGTAACAGTACCAAATAAACAGGTAGCAAAGTATTATAGAACAAGAAATTGTACATTTTAAGTGCAAAGATGCTTTATTTTTAATACATTAAATCTTATTTTTCTTAAAGATATAATAGTTTCTATGAGATTTTTTCATTGTGGATCCCAGATGTCTTTTTATAAGCCTGAGTTTAGAAAAGTAAAATAATTGAAATGCCTCCTTCGCATCTCATTAATTCTTAAAATGTAATAATTTTGTTTTTATTGGCTGACTCTTAATGGCTTAACACTTATATGCTGACTCTTAAAGAGTCGGCTATTTAAACCAATTCCTTAAAAAATAATGGACTCTCGATTTCTCATCTCTGTATTGAATGCAAATAATATTTTATCCCATAAAAAGTATATGAAAAGTTTATTTCCAATGACAAATACATAATAAAATGTCATAAAAAAACATTTCTAAGCACAGTTACAAAGAAAAATAATTACTCTTAATAGACAATCATTGACAATAGTTGTACAAAATATTTCAGTTATGTGTAAATCATAATGAAATAATCACAATCCAATAAAAGTGAAGTACTGAGAAGTAATACGTTTGTAACAAATTTCATATGCAAATATATTACAATTCAAGATGCGGATATTAAAATTCTTGTAACCAATGAAGGAACAAAAAAAAAAAAAACTGCACATTTTATCATTGTTGATATTTCTTTTTGTATGAATACGATAATGGGTATTCAAACTAAATCTTCTTGAAAAGCCGCACAGCATATTTCACAAGCATAAGGTTTTTCTTTTGTATGAATACGATAATGTTCATTTAAATATCGTTTTTGCAAGAAAGTTTTATTGCACATTTCACATTTGAAGGGTTTTTCTTTTGGTATGAGTACGATAATGCTCCTTTAAACTCTTTTCTGTGTATAAGATTTATCACACATTTCACAGATGTAAGGTTTTTCTATTGTATGAGTGCGATAATGGGCTTTTAAATTACATTTCACTGAAAAATGTTTATTGCAAACTTCACAAACATAAGGCTTTACTTTTGTATGGGTATCGTAATGCTTTTTTAAATGACCTTTCTGAGAGAAAGGTGTAGCACACATTTCACAAATAAATGGCTTCTCTTTGTATGAGTATGGTTATGTAATTTTAAACTGCTTATCTTTGAGAAAGCTTTACCACAAATTTGACAAATGTATTTTTGCTTTTCAAGTGAGTATGTTCATTTGAATTCTGTTTTGGTAAAGAAGCTTTATCACACATTTCACAAATACAGGGTTTTCTTTCCATACACACAAAAAATAATTTTTTTTTTTTTTAATTTATGTTTGGCAGTAAATGCTTCACCATATATACTGCATATGTGAGGGTTCTCGCAAGTATGAATGAGAATGCATATTAAGAAAAGATTTCTGAAAATACTTCAATGTAAATATTTATTTTTGCTTTTAAAAATAGATCTAATACACAACTTATGCTAAAAATATTTATCACCATTCCTGCAAATACATATATGCATTCTTCTTATAAATTAATCAACCCTTTAACAACATCCATGGACAAAATGTAGTTTCTTATTTAATGATCCCTGAAATAGATAAAAATAAATAAAATATTCAGTAAATATAACAATCAAAATTTTTATAGTCATAAACAAATGGATCTTGTTTATTATAACAATAAATCAATATGTATCCTAATGTCCTCAATCACCCAATTTTACTCAAACTAGATGTTACGCTGTCTGCTAAATATTAATTTTTATCACTTAAACTTAGATTTTAGTATCGATTTTAATTATGAAAAGGGAAGGGAAGGTATATTTTTTAGGATTTTATAGTAATCAGGGGTGGAAAACCAAAAAATGATTTTTGTAGCAGCTTTCAGTGGTTTCGTAGCAGGGCAATCTATATTTTTTGTAGTAGCTTTCTCTCTCTCAGTGGTTTCGTAGCAGTATATTTTTACATTAGCAGTTCTTCTTCAGATTTCAAAGCATGTACTAATTAATTTTATATTATTCAGTAATCATATGATTGATATGAAATAAAAATCGCATGATTTATACCGCAATTGAATTTAATTCAATTGCGGTATAATCATCAATCATTTCGTATAATATTCGAAACTAATTTATTGATGTATTTAAGAAAATTAAAATCAAATGTTAAAACTAATTTATTTAATGTATAATAATAAATACATTCATTATTGAATTGGACACATATCAGTAATGGATGTATTTATTAATATTTTTTAACAGTTAAAAATGTTTCTTTTTATCCTTTGTGCAACAATGAATATTTTGGAATTCTTAGCAATGAATATTTTTAATGGAAATATTGTACCAATTTTTAATGAATTTCATATAAAAAATATGATTATTAAATTATTTAATAGAACAAATATATTAAATTTTTCTCTGAATTTTGTTTGGACATGATATTTTTAAATTAAATATGTTATTTAATTGAAACATGAATTATTTCAAATAAATGATAGTAAGAAATAAAAGATTCATTTAAAATTAAAAGTATCCAATGATATATGAATTTTGATTGAGTAAGAAAAAAAGATGCTTATATGTTTACAATAAGTTATTTCTATTTGTATAAGCAAAATGGTGTTTTTTAGTTTTAAAATTAAATCTAAAATTATATGTAACCAATTTCAGAAAAAATACAAAATGTAGCAAAAAAAAAAAAAAAAAAAAAAAACCCCAATATCTCATGCATAAGGGAATGCCCAATAATTACATATAGATAAATAATGGATAAGTGTCATAAATATATTTTTTTAGATATTATTTTACAAATCTTATTTTTGAGAATTTTAATATTTCTAGATATAACATAGCTGTAAATTTTCTGCAAAAAAAAAAAAAAAAAAAAAAAAAGGGGGTTGAAGAAATTCAGTTTTAGTCATAAATGGGAAATAAAGAATTGCTGTAATACTCCAAATGAAAGATTTCAGCTAATTTTTAAATTATTAAAAATAAAATTATTTTATTTAACAAGATATTAAATAAAAAAGGGTCAAATAAAGCATATTAGTTGTAGAGAAATTCAAAAAAAAATTATTCTTAGTAGTGAATAACTTACAAATGTAAAATATTAGTAAATTTGGAATTAATTTAAATTTAATACATTTATTTGAAACATTTAGTAATATATTATCCTATTTAAGTTAATTATTCAACCTATTTGTTCCTATACAGAACAATAGATAGCGCCCCAATATCGCCTCCAATGAATTAAAAAGAATTTTCGCCCTATCATAAACATTGTGTAACTAATAAATCCTATTATGTTAAAAAAAAAAAAAAAAAAAAAAACAGAACATTGATTAATTTTTACGTTATAAAAACAGAACGTTGATTAATATTTACCCCTCTAATAACGATCTTAAGAAGATAAGCTCATTCATATTAGGCTATTTTTCTGGGTTATTAAATCAAAATAAAGGAAATATCTCATTTTTGGAGCAGAAATGCCAACTTTGCCGTTTTTGTAGCAGTTTGGTGTAATTGGAGCAGATTTCAATACATATAATATAATATGAACAATAAATTATTTATATTTATCTTTTCACAATCTTATGCATAGCCAGCCATAAAAGTCAACATACATATTGCCTTTATACATATATATATATATATATAATTATAAGAACTGAGGAGCCACAATACTTTTTTATATTGAAATACAAATTCTGTTCACTTATATTTATGTAAAGAAAAGAAACATTTCTAATTGGCAAATCAAAAATACTTATCCTTTAATAAAAATCATACCACAAAAGTATATATACACCATAAGGAAAATAAAAAAAATATCCTAACATATAAAATTGAAAATAATTTAATATTGTATAACTTGACATTGTAAATCAATCCCTGCTCGTAATCTTCCAAGCATTGAAGCAATAAAATTTTGTGCATAATTTCAGACCATGCATGTAACA
Source organism: Caerostris extrusa (assembly GCA_021605095.1). Lineage (NCBI taxonomy): Eukaryota > Metazoa > Arthropoda > Arachnida > Araneae > Araneidae > Caerostris > Caerostris extrusa. The sequence goes on along the minus strand of BPLR01009012.1, from coordinate 98,294 downwards.
ATGCATTTTATTAAAGGACACTATGTTTTCTAATTCTTCAGTTAAGTTTATTCCATACATGTTTGATGGTGTTCAAAACTGGCGACCGAATATGGATATAGAGCACTGCATGTACTTTGTACAGAATCCAATATTTCCTGTTTAGCATGGTAACAATCCAAAACACACAATCTATCGGTATTCAAGTTTTAAACTGTCTACAGATGTTTGCATATTATTTCCAAGTATTTGAAACTATCCTGAGATTTATTACTGGTGGTACAAGATCTACGCCAATTGCAGCTATGAAACTCCAAATTGGTTTGGAGTCCTTGTGTGACTGTAGAAGGAAAATGGTTTTAAACCTTGCTGAAAAATCTTGAGAAGAAAAGTCAATTTTCTGAGTCACTACTGGACTACTATAGATAGGTTGAAAATACAAAGAACTTTTCTTTCATGTATAAAAGATTTACAAGATACCTTAAACTTTCCTTCTTCAGTTCATTTTCCCTTTCCAGATCCCAGAAAGGGAAATTCCAACTGAAAATTTTAAAACTTGCTGGGGGTTATTTGGACCTTGCCTTTATTAGCAAGAAATCTTCTCTCGACTGAATTGAAATATACTACTTTGAACGTTTCCTTGGTGATTCTTGGTTCCATGTTTATACTGATGGTCCAGCTGAAGGGGCCATAAGAAATGCTGGAGTTTATTCTTTTGACTTTACATAATCTTATGACATTGGAAGGCACTTCAACAACTTTGATGATGAAATAGCTGCCCTTTCTTAGGGCTTAGACAAAATAGAACAAATTGAAAAAGAAAATATTGTCTTTTTTTTTGTTGATTCCAGGATGGCAATTAAGACCTTGACAACTCCCAATCACTGTGAATGAGATTTCTAGAAACTGCATAGTAAAGATAGATAGGCTGTTGAACACCACGAAATTCATTGCTTGCCACCTAGCATTTGTGGGATATATGGAAATGAGCAGGCTGATATGTTGACCAGGAATGGATCACTGATGCAACCTGATCCTCCTTTGCATCATATAAGGTGATAACTTTCTCTATTAACTACAACTGTTTCAACCTGCATAGAGAAGGCTTCTGAGAAAAAGGGGAATTTCCTTTGAACAAGCCAATAAGAATTCCCTGTTCCTTGCCTAGAGTGGTTGGCATGGACTGCTTTAGACATTTCATGGGCCATGACTACTTACAGTCCTCTGTAAAGAATAGGATTGGCTGGTACAGATATCTGCCCACTTTGCAATTATGGAATATCCATGACTGGAGAGCACCTCACCATATGCCCTACTGTTTTTAACTGTATGCCTTTTTTTGTGTTACTGTCATTACCTTTAGTGATTGTTTTGACATTGTTTACTGTATCGGGCTGCTCAACTAACAATCAAAAGGTTGGAGACATATATAAGATAAAAGAAAGTATTTGAAATTATACATCATACCTTCAATGACGGTTAATTTCCTAGCAGCCAACACAGACTCCCAAGTCATGACTCCTTCTCAACCATTCTTCATTGTTGGATAAACATTTATGAATTTTAATTCTTCATTTCTGCTTTACCAAATTTTGCCACTATCACCTCAGAAAATATATTTATTCTCATTAGTAAAAAGGAGAATTTTTCAAAAATCAAAAAACAGTGCCATATTTTTTTTATTTTTCCTTAACTTAATTACCAAATTCCGAATGTCAACATCAATTTGTATTGGAGCTCTTTGAACTGGAATTACAATAAAAAAAAAATTTTCATTTCTGCTTAAATAAAAAAGAAATTGCATGACATTCAACAACAAAGCACTGTTGGTATGGAGATTTTTGTGACATCAATTCTGCAGTTGTTTGTTTTTTTAATATTCTGGAAAAGTAATTTGGCTCTATCACCTTTATTTTATAAAATATTGTTTCAGTTTAAAAATGTTAACTCATAAATTTAATTTCTTTAAACATTTATAATTTTTTAAAACTTGTTATTTTAATAAATGTGTGTTAATTTTTATGGCACTGTATAAGTTGAAAGTTTAAAAATAGACTTTATACATATTTGCATTAAACATTTTCTGCAAAAAAAAAAAAAAAAAAAAAAAAAAATTCAATGTTTGTTACATTTTTCAATGATTTTCTTATATGAATTTAACACACAACATATGTCAGAAATATCAATATTTAAAGAAGAGAAGGTTGAAAGTATAAAATTGTTTCTAGGTTTTCTGAAAACTATTCCTTAAAAAGTTAATTAAATATTATAAATAAAATTTAGAAATTAACAATTTTATGAAGTTCTATCTAATTAATACTTTTAAATACTGAAATTACAATCTCTTTATCAGATAATATCAAACATATATTTAAGATAAATACAAAAATGAAATTTATAATGGCATTCTGATAATCATCTGAAAACTGTTGAGGAAAATAAAACTTAGCACTTTTAAATAAAAAAAATGTTTCATAAAAATTCATTTTATTTATTCGGCAATCCCCCCCTTCTCCCTTAGAATAAAGAATGAACATCTAAACATAGTTAGAATTAAAATAATGAAATAAAAGAATCTCTACTTATAAGCACTATTGACTTTAAAAAAACACTGCAGGGTTACAAACAACTCACTTTATAATTTTTAATTACTTATCGTACGGGGCATTTCAGGCTGCAGATACAGATGAAGATAAATTCGTCAACACATCACAGAATTTTTCAATCTCCCTTTAAAAATTGAAATTGTACACAAACGAAGTGTTGCCATTCAAAGAAGTCTAAACTTTGACGACGTTTACTATGTTTGCGTTTACTTTTACAAATGGCTTCGCCGTTAGAGAAGGTAATCCAACAAGATTGCAGAAGTGGGCAATTTTTAACTTTCCCCATGATTCTTCATTCTCTCCCATAATTCCATTTATTTTGTATTAGTAAACAATGTTACTTCTTCTGTTAAAGTTCAGTGCAATTCGTTGAATTTTTTTTTCTTCTGATTAATTCAATGAAGGATTTAACTTTATTGATTTATAGTCGCTGATTGCTGAAAATATTAGTTAATTTAGGAACTATTAAGCTAGCAACTTTTATAACAAGTTTCTTTTATCCTGAATTTGGTAAAAATCCTTATTGGTTTGAATTATTTTTTCAATCTTTCAACATTATAAAATTTTTATAAACAGATTTTCAAAATCTCTTATAATTAATTAACATTTAATTAGTTTTCTTCTTGAAAATATTTATAATAGATATATGAACATATACTAGTTTTCGTGCATTGCTAAAAATTGCTATCATAATGAATTGAAAACTCAGTGGAGCTAAAACTTTCTTTAAAATACTTTTTCTATAAAATGTTCCCCAATAATTGTTTTGATAGCCTTGTAATCTCTGTGGAAAAAAAGTCAACCTATCTATTTTAGGTCATGTTTTCTATCTGATTTTTATAATAATTAAGGCTGAGTTTTATATTCTAAATTAAAAAAAAAAAAAAAACTTTCTTCAAATTTTTTCTGTAGATTCTGTCTCTCTTTGAGGCTCACAGTTTGATCCTTGGGAAATGACACGGCTTTCAGCTGTTCAAACAAAGTTCTGCTACAATTCCCTGAACGTGTTTTCTAAAAACGCATTCTGCCCAAAAGCATTTGTTCCGAGAGGAATGCTGTTGGTAGGCTTCACTTCGCATGCAATTTGCACACTCAATTAAAAGATTCATAATTGGATGCTTCCATTTAATAAAACATTTTTGGATATCTTTTTCGATGGGTCACTCAGGGTACTTCCGATTTAAATAAAAGGTCTCGACAATTTAATATTTGAATTTCTCTGAGATATAACAGTAGAAAATTATTTATGAGTCATTTTAATTTTTCAGGGAAAATTGGTGCCAAAAGAATAAAAAGGAAAAAACTTCTTTTTTTTTTTTTTTTACATCCTTTACTTTCACTGATTGCATAAAATTCAAACCTGTAAAAGTAATCAATATTTAATTTCCTAAATTTAATTTCCCTAATTTTTATTTGGAAAAAGGAGTCATTTCAGACGGATCATTCAGTGAGGAGGAGATTGAAGTTTGTTCTTAATTTTATTCTTATTTAATAAAATTTATTAAAAATTGGTACTATTTTTCTAATGAAAAACATTCAATTCTAAAAATTCCAAAAAATTCGAAACTGCATAAAGAATAAAGACTTGTTTTCGAAAAGAATGCAGAAAAGGATTAACAAATACATTCGCTATTGATGTGATGGAAATTAAATTTTATGTTTTCTTTTTTAAATGTAAGGCATATATAATCCATACATTTATGGCAATGCTATGTATATATACACAGCCAAATCAAACGTTAGTCCTCATTAACCTGCACCGGCTTGAAGTTTGTAGGGTACAGGTGTCATACGGGTTCGATACTGCTCGATTCTATAGGAGTCGAGCAGTTTCCGTTCGAAGCGGAAGAAAATGAACGATTCGTAATACGGGAAATGTAATGCAATGATTCTTATGTAACAATGTAACGATTCTTTTCATTTATGCGCATCCCGCGGATTTGATCCGTCTCTGCAGTAGCTGAGATCCGGGTTTTCTGACTTCGGAAAGGCCGATGTCCGAAATCGGGGCCCTGTCTGGCAAAGTCCGCATAATTATAACTTGTGAATTTCAGTGCAATTTCATTGTTTGCTGCTAACTGAGAGACTGGAATGAGAGGCATTTTTTAAAAGTTATTTTAAATTGTTATGAATGTTTCTCACATATAATCGATTTCATCTATTGTAGAATTGTAGAATTCCTTAAAAAAATTAAAAATTTTGAAATTGAATTTTTTTTAAAATTCAAATATCTGGTATTTTTGTACTTAAATGCTATAGTATTTGTGTAATCACTACTTATTCAATGAGGCTTTACTTCCATACATATATGTATAATTCATATTACATAATATTAAATGTATTCATTATTTAACACATTAATTATGTAATATTATGTAAATTACATAATATTATATAATTAAATAAACATATAATTAAACATATTGTTTGCAAAAGGAAAAGTTTCAAGATTGATTTTATTTAAAAGATCCTTTTAAATTTAAATTAAAAAGTGAAGATTTTAAACTAATAAAAATGTATGCAAAAGGTCTTCTGCACAACATTCTTAATCTATAATTTTTTTTTTTTAACGTTTAGTAACTAAAGGTATTTTTTAGTTTATCCTATCCTGTCTAACTAAAAGTCCTAAAAATCTAATTAGATTTTACTCACACTCATGTTTCTGAACCAGAAGTATATATTTGGTTTGCAGAAATGCACATGTATTTTATAGAAAACTTAAATTTCGCATATTCAATCTTAATGATCTCTCTACTGGGTAGGTGTGTATGCGCAGCTAAACACAATGCTGTAGAGTGTTTTATTCTGGTGCATTGTTTTTTCTTTTCATCGAAGGAACCTACTTCGCAATATTTGTATTCCCTTTTGCCAGGGATGGGCAAATTACTGCCCGCGGATAGAATTTTAATTTGCCGGTCCGAGACAAATTAAAAGAATATATTATCTATACATCTCTTTTTCGACTTTAATTAAATATTATTTTTTTCTTCCTTTTTTTCAAAGGACTGAGGATCGTTTTACTTTCCCTATTTTTGTTCTACAAAACATAAATCAACGGAAATAGCAAGCACAGACAGCTTTCAATCGGTAGTGTTAAAAACGGAAGTCCTTTTTAGTTATAGCTGTAGTTTGGCGCCAACAAGTTAGAGTTTTACAAATCATTATCGAAAGTAAGTTTCCCAAATTGAATATCTCACGGCCAGAAAATCAGTGCTATGTTTGCTTCACCTTATATATGTGAACAAGTGTTTTCAACTATGAACCTCAGAAAAAATTATTTCAGAAGTAGATTGACAGATGAGCATTTAACCCCGTTCCTTAGCATCGGTACATCTCACTTCGAACCTCAATATAAAGAACTTTTAAAATGAAATCGTAATTTTATTCATCTCATTAACACATTTAAATTGTGATACTTGTATACTGTTTTTAAAATTTTAGAAAAATTTATCTTGGCCCGCCAAACTTTTTTTTTTTTTTTCCGATTTTTCACCCGCGACAGAAAAAGTTTGCCCAACCCTGCTGTAGTCAGATGCAGTTTGTCGATTGATAAATATTTTGCTCATTTATCGCGCGAGAAAAAAAAAAAAAAGGGGAGGGAAGAGGGGGGACCGCTTGTCGAGGGAAGAACGAATCGAACGCAACTCCTTATTTAGCATCTAAATGAGATATTTTGCAACGAAACATGCACAATCAAAGAGGGGGAGAAAATAATTTTGTGTTGAAGACAATAAAATGAAAGATCAAATAAACTCAAATGGACATAATTCATAGTAGAAAATAATCCTTAAAAGTTATTGTTATTATTATTTAATTTTAATTATTTATTATTAAATTTATTATTTAATTAGAATGTTTTATTAAATTCGGTGGTTAGGAGAGCTACGACATTTCTATTTGTTCTTTACGATTCAAAACAAGTTCTAGGTCGAAATTTTAAATCTGCACTCAAGAGCCAAAATATTATGACCACCTCTACATTTTGCAATGAATTCGCCTGGATGACGTGAAAGGCACGTGATCAGGTGGAAGTGGTATTTAACTGGTATTAAGTGGTGGTATTAATCCATGCCAAGGCGGGTTGAAACTGTATTGCGCGCCAAAACTCGTTATTGACAGGTGGTGATAATGTTTTGGCTCTTGAGTGTATATCAAATCGAAATATCGTATTATCCCGATAAAAAAATGGATGATCTATCGATTTTAGCATCGTGCAGCCCCTTCCAAAGCAGTTTTAATCGTGATTATTTTTTTACGTATAGATGGCAGCACTGCATTTTTATAAACGGCAAAGGTTTTCCTTGAGTGCTTTTTTAAAACGGGAGGGGGAAGGCAGGAGCTCTATTATAGTACGTGAAATATTCTAATTTAAATAGTTCGAACAAATTTACCAAAAAAACATGCATTAGACTACACATAACATGATATAAAGAACGAAATTCGCATCAAAAATCTTTTTACTTTTTTTTTTTGTTGTTGTTGTTCAGAAAGAGTTTAAATGATTGAAAAATCAAAATAAAATGCATTAAGTTATTTGTGGTTTTAAGACAAGAAATATTTAGAAACATGATGTGTATTTTAAGGACCTTTATACGTAATAATTTTTTTAAATAATAGTACTTAATATTGAAAGAACACACTCTTTATAGTGCTAGGTCACGTGTGATTTTGTTTAATTACATAGTCCTGCTTTTAATTAAGTTTTATAAGTCAGAAAATGATTATATATGAATATACACACGGTTTTTTTTTTTTTTTTTTTTTTTTTTTTTTCGCGCAGTCATCTGAAAACTTCACTGATATATTTTGATACTGAACTGGAAGAAAATTTTTGTTCCAAAAGTAATAATGAATGTAAATATTGAAATAAATATTAAGTATGCATTTTATAATACTATGAATGCAATCTTTCAAAAGGATTAATTTCACACAGTCCAATGATCGCGCTCTTCGTGCAGCGGACGCATCTCTGTCGGCTCGATTTGAGTTTTCGTCGGCGGCCGCACAATAGTCATTAATTGGAAACTGGTTGTTGTTAGGTGCTTAAAAAATGTTGCATTATCAAAACAATCTTTCCCCATTAAAGGCTTCATATTTTCTTCAGATATTTTTTTCTAAGAATTTCGATTGAGAACATTTTGACAGCAATAAAATCGGTTCGTATGGGTTGCAGGATGAAGAATGTCGATAACTTGAAAACTCTAAACCGGGGATGGGACAACTCCGGCCCTCCGGAAGGTTCTATCCGGCCCGTGAGTAGAAATTTAATCAAAATTAAACGAAATATTTATTTATATATTATATATCCATCTCCTTTTCTACTTTGAATAAACATTATTTTTTTGTTCTTCTAAAAAAGAAGAAAAATGGACTGATGATCTTTTACTTTTTCTATTTTTGTTCTACAAAACATAAATCGACAGAAATAGCAAGCACGGGCAGTGCTATATTTGCTTCATCTTATATATGTGAACAAGTGTTTTCAAATATGACCTTAGAAAGAATTATTTCAGAAGCAGGCTGACAGAGGAGCATTTAGCCTCATTCCTTAGAATCAGTACATCTCATTTCGAAACTCACTATAAGGAACTTTTAAAAATGAAATCGCAGCTTCAATCATCTCATTATCATATTTAAATTGTTATATTTGTATATTGTTTTTAAAATTTTAGAAAAATTTATCTTGGCCTGCCTATCTTGGCCTTTTTGTTTTTCGATTTTTGGCCCGCGACCGAAAAAAGTTTGACCATGTCTGCTCTAAACCTATCATTCTGATGGGAGGAGGTGGGAGTCATTGGCCCAGAGACCGTTTCCTCTCCCCCTCTCCCCCAGTATCCAAACGAGAGCGATCTAATTCAATAGAACGAAATAAGATTCACGCGTGTCAGTGAGCAACGAGAATCCAAAAAAGCAGGCGACCCACGCTTCAGTGACTGGGGAGGAACGTTGTGCAAGCCCTCCCGTCTGCCCACGCATTAAGATTCTCCATTTTTTTTTTAACAGTTATTATTAAAATCGAACCAAAACGTCTTTTTAGAATTTTAATTTTTGCGTCATTTTTTTTATCCTTTTTTTATTCATTTATTATTATTATTATTATAGAAATTCAAATATGAAGGGAAGCCGTACTGATTTCGCAGTAGAATCAGAATTCTCAATATGTGATTCGTCGCGAGAGACAGGTCGATGTCGTTGGCGCTCGAAAAGCATTCGTGCTGCCTGAGAAGTATTACAGAAATTTAAATCAGACAAGTCGATGAAAACATGCACCCCTGACACTAAAAATGACAATTTTCGAGTTTTAATACTTTTTCTTTTTCTCACACTGATATTTATACACAAGACAATTCCTTACATGTGCGTAGTGTAAAAAAAGTCTCAAAATAGTGCATAGAAATAGAATTTAAAGAATATCGGAAAATAAAGAATCTGGAATGTAAAGTGAATTGTTTTCATCTCCTTCCATTCTAAATTAAAATAAAGTACTTCTTTGCTTTAATTGTTATATGAGTTTAAAAAAAGAAACTATTTTGTGATCCTTGAAGAAAAATTTCACGTAAGATTCTTTTAGGAAACGTAAAAGGTATCTTACAACGTAAGTCAACTAAAATTCCTTGCAACAAAGAAAAATGAGAATCAGATCTGGAATGCTGCCGCCACCTTTTTCTTCGACGTTTCATTATTTTTGTGATATCATTAAGAGATCGGGGACGCGTGATTCGATTCGCACTCGTCCAATCGTTCGAAGAAACAAGTGAACAAACCGACGCTCGACGAATCCGCACAGCTTTTCCTTCTCATTTGTATACAATGGAACAATGGAACCCGACGGATCGTTGCTGCCATCTAGCAAACGGCGTTTTTTCCGGTTTCTCTAAACTATTTATACATCGAATTCAAAAAAAGAATACTCGCAGCCGATTCTAAATTTGTCATGACAACAGCCTTATTTAATAAGCATTGTAGCGTCGGCGGCATTCGTTGATTGGATTGAAATGGAGGAGCTTTTTTTTTTTTTTTTTTTTTTTTTTGGGTGAGTCACAAGTGAGTGCACCCAGAGATCCGTCGCGGCCGTTGTGCTGCAGCGAACCTTAAATGAGTTCACGCTAATCTAATGGCGGAGCGAGTTCATTGTTTTTAATCTAGAACTTCTTAATGTTGAGCAACTGCGTAATGAAATCAAAAAAAAAAAAAAAAAAAAAATGTTTTTCTTTTTAATGCAGCGTTTGGTTTTTCATCCATTTTTTGGATTCAATGCGCTTATTTACTTAATTTATGAAAGTTTGATTTTTATCATTTATATTCGAGCTCTTTCTATATTTATGACTGTATTTGTTTGTTATTTAATTCATTTTTTTTTATAATCTATCGACCTGCTTTACATGTTTAATTACATACTATATAAAAATTTTGGAGGTAGTCAGTCAAAATGTTTAGATGAAATTGTTTCAATATGTCAAACAGTTTTTCTTGATTTTCTTCTGAAATTGAAAATGACAGTTTTCTGAATTGTTTTTTTCTCAAAAACCCCTCCACAGTGAAATAAACTAATATTGATACAAAGAAATTCCTTTTTTTTCTCATCGAGTCATTTTTTTTTTGTAAATATGAAATATGTATATTAAAATGGATTTATTACAATTGAATATTCTTATCTTTTCCATGTAAACTAACAAATATGCACCTACAGAATTGTTTTTATAATAACTTATTATAAGGTCCCTTATAAAAATTATAGTCTATCAAAGTTTCAGATATAAATTTTTTGGTATTGAATTTTGTAAATTTTGAAGTGGCAAAAAATGCATTTAAAAAAAATAACCTGTGCTTGTCGATTGATCATTCATTGTGCAGATAACGACGAAGAAAAGTATCATGGAAATAGTGTATGAGAGAAAAATTGATCTCACAGAAAACAAAGGTGTTGAAGAAGAATTTATTATATTACGAAATTTCTTCTTTTTTTTTTTTTTTTCTAGAAATGTAAGGAATATAATCGTTATTTCTAAAATGAAAATAATTAAAATACTAACAGTGAAAAATATTAATAGACGTTTTGTAGTATTCATGATCCCATTTTATCATTTTTTCTGCTTGATTACCAGCTTCAAATCATAATTACAGATATACAATTCAAAAGTAATGTCACCGTGCCATGAGAGGAATCTCCATGGCGGAAGGGTTGGAAGCTCTCCGGGAATTTTTTAATTGGATATTTATGATAATTTATTATAAAAAAAACAGGCGGTCCCAATCAAGTGCTCCCCCCCCAAGCCCAATTAAGAGCACGTGTTCAAATTCATGTCTACTTCCCCCTTGGTTCCTTTTTTTTTTTTTTTTCTGTCAGTATTTAGTATTTCAATAAATCAGCTCCAATTTTTCTCGTCGTGCCCGAATGTGTTGTCTGAGTCGTTTTTTTTTTTTTTTTTCTTTTTCTTTCTTTTTCTTTTTCTTATTAAATATTCTTCAAAGTTGGGAAATTGGCAGAAGCGGTGAGCTGGTTGCAGAGAAAAGACGGTTGAATTGCATTTTATAATTTTTTTTATATATAATTATTTTTAGAAATTGAATGCTTATTTTTTTGTGCTGTACCTCTTCATTTTAATGTTCACTTTTTGATGCATCTGAACCCAATGAGTGAAATGTAAAAACAAGTAATATATAAAAAAAAAAAAATTTTAAGTCAATTCCTACTTTTTTCACTCTATTGCAGAAAGTCCTTTATAAATATTTTTCATTCATTTTTACAAGTTTATCTGGGCCCCTCTATTGGTAGATATATGCCACTTAAATCTAAAAAAATTAAAAAAGCTAAAATTAATTAATTAAATTAAATTAGGGAATTAATATTTGAAAAAACTGTATTAACATCAAGTGTCATCCACTACAAGTTCAAAAGAATGTATTTGAACTCGAGTGAAAGAATAAAAAGTATTTTATCAACGATTCAAAATTTGAACAAGATATATATAGGGAGAGTGTGAACTAATAGAAGGAATTGAACAATTAATGAAACAACTTATATGCGAAATTTGGACTTCAGATGCCTTTTCTGTTACCTGTGGTGTATTGAGCTTTCGTAGATGATTATCATTCATTTTGTTGGGCCCTTTCAAATCGTTTCATAGAGCATGAAAAATAATTCCTCTTTGTATTGCAAGAATGCGCCAAGTGCATAGTGTATGTATGAATCGAAAAAATTAAATGCAACCAGATTTTCACCCCCATTGGGTGGAGTTTCCAGAAGATTTCCGATTCCTGAGTCTTCCATAAAAAGTAAAAAACATTTTCATTTTTCCAAAATACCAGGAATTCATGTTAAAATGAAATGCAAATGACGATTCACCACGAAAGGAGATCCTACAGAAGCGTTATTAAGAGAAAAACAAGTAATATAATTTTTTTTTTTAAGTCAATTCCTACTTTTTTTCAATCTATTGCAGAAAGTCCTTTACAAATAATTTTCATTCATTTTTTTAAGTTTATCGGACGCCATCTATTGGTAGGTGCATGCAACTTAAATCTAAAAAAAACTAAAATTAATGAATTAAATTTAATTACTGAATTAATATTTGAAAAAACTGTATTCACATCCAGTGTCATCCACTACATGTTAAAAAAATGCAGTTGAACTGGAGTGGATGAGTAAAAAGTATTTTATGAACGATTGAAAATTTTAACAAGATATATATAGGAGAGTGTGAGCTAATAGAAGAAATTGAATAAGATCGAATGCATCCCAAGCGCAGAGTATCTTTGTGCGTAAAGCGCGCCCTTTTGCTCGTCTTCTTCTCCAGTACTGTTCACTGGGTGCTGTTCTTTTCATATGCAATTTTTATACTGATATTTAGAGTACGAGTGCACCGTTCAAGTCGTACTATAAGTAAATGCTTTGCGAATGCACCATCCAGGTTATACATATTCAACTTGTTTTCTCTTGGAGAAAGGAACATTTATTTTATTTATTGAAATTAAAGCTAGAAGAAAACGTCCTCCAGGCACGAGGAAGCGGGATGTTTTCGATTCCACGCGAAACAAACGAATCTCGGCTCACCCCACCCAAGAGAAAAGCGCTTCCCGAACACGCTCCTCCGGACAACAACAACAACAAACCGCTTTCACTCGAACGACATTTATTGCGAATCAAACAGATCTCGAAGATAGAAAAAGAATTATTCACGCGCAAGGCCGTTATCCGGAAGCTGCTGTTGCAACCAGACTTCCGGATATTTATTCCGAATGTCCGCATCCGGCAAGAAATGGCCATCGGTTCAAAGTATCACTGTCCCCATTATCCGAGAAATATCGATGAGACACCCAGTTTTTACGACTAACCGGCCAAATCCGGTTGCAGCCTGTTTAGACTTAAAAAAAAAAAAAAAATTTCGCGTCAGTGTCTTACTCTGAATCGAAGTATGGACATTCTCGGTTGTTTGAATATTTTTGTGCGACCTCATTGTAATGGCGTCGGTTGTTTTTTGAACAGGGCTGCTGAAACAATGGCTCGCCGCAGCTCCTTTTCTCTTAATTAAACAAAAATAAAATACCCCTTTCATTAAACTAATTTTCACTTTGGGTCGAAAGACGGATATGGTGGGAACTGGGCCAACTTTGGCTCCATAAAAAAAAAAAAAGTGAACATTTAGAAAAATATTTTGTCCACTGCATTCTACTTCATTGCCGACTAGCGAGTACAGCAACGCTTGCTGCATCGGAGTGAAATCAATAAACGCAATTATACATCGATTCATTTATTCAATAAAAATGACATTAGTTGAAGTGTGTGGGATAATTGATTATTTTTCTTGCGTTTCATTGCTGTTTTGCATGTGTTTATGTGTTCCCCCCCACTTCTTTTTAGCTTGCTCAATCATTGTTGCACCTGGGAATCCGATTTCGAAGCATTCATTTCATTCACTTTTTGTATTCGACGTCTCGGGACGACATGCCCTCTTTGAAACGACAATGGAAACGTGAAAAGTTTAAAATTAAAAAAATTTCCAATTTAAAATGACGTTCAACGCACATCTGATGTGCTTGTTGCCACATGAATGTGCGCGTCTGTTTTGATCCACAGACACTTTGGGCTTCAAAGAAAAAAAAATCCATAAAAACTATTTGACTTGTGAGTGGTGACTACAAAAATCGAAACATATATATATATATATATATATATATATATATATATATATATAGATAGATAGATAGATAGATAGATAAATAGATTAGATAGATCGACTGATATAAATATAATATAATAGATCATATTTATAAGAGAATTAATCCCTCAATATCAGGAGAATATTTTATTTCATGTTTTCTAGATACTGCAAACTATCAGAGTCGCTGTAATCTAGAAAAGTATCACACGGTGTTGTCTGATTTTAATAAATAACTGATAAAGAATCTCTCTTTTGTTTGACGGAGAAAAACTGTTATTGAAGATATCAAGATGTGCTTCCACCGCCAGGCCCTTAAACTTGCTGATAAAATGGAAGATGGCGTAATAGAACCGAGGTTGCACCATGGGAAGGGGTGGATTCTACACTACGCCCACTTTAAGACGCATTTTCTGGAAAAGGGAGAAAGAAATTCTCCAGCAGCGGTATCTCAGGATATATGTGCATGTCCAGTCTCCCAACGGAACGACATTGCAGCCTACAGATTTACCACCCCATCCCCCATCTTGTTGCTAACATCATCAATCATCATTTATAGATGCACATGATCAATGATCTGCGCTAATAATTCACCTGCTCTTTAATCGTAGTTTTCTTGCATTCGGTGCCGGTTCAAGATTCAGCCAGTCATGCGATCGCTGTTTTTAACCGAATGGTCCCAACGCCATGTCGAAGGAAATCCCTGCGTCAGATTTAAATGTCGACACAGAGGAAACGAAAGAACACCTTTCGATCGTCTTTCCTACACGTGAGAAGAACTCACGAAAAGGATTATTACATTCTAAAAAATGTGCTTAAAGTAATATCGATAATATGTCAAAAAGCTCTTTGATTATTGGAAGATTGTCTATAATTAGGCCGTCTTCCACGAATGAAGTTTTTGTTGTTCGTTCAGAAAAATCTGAAATAGCAAATTTCTTTCTTTCCTTCTTTTTTTTTTTTTTTTTTTTTTTTTTTTAATCTTCTGGCAGGGTGGAAGGATGAGCAAGGAAGTTCTTTTTTAAAAACGGCAGAGGAAGTCCATTCGCCTGTAGCGTGATTCAGGTGTGATTTCCGACTTTTAACAGCAGAAAACAACACTTCGCGCCATAAAACCTTTTGGGAAAGAAAGAAATGAAATAAATTTAACAGAAAAATCTTTTCGTGAGAATATCTTATGAACAAAAATCAACATTGCGATAAAAATATTCTTTAAGAAAAAAATTTCAAAACTTTGATGATAGGATTTGAAACTTTATTGATAGAATTCGTTACGAGATTTCAAGTTTTGATGGAAGAATTAATTATGATAGGATGTTAAACTTTGACGAGAGAATAGATTATGGTAGGATTTCGAACATAATATACTCCCATTTTTTTCTATTCTCAGCCCAGAAACTCTGAAGCGCCTCACATTCAAAACTCACTCTGAATAAATGAATAAACAAGAGAGAAATTGTTCGAGACCCAAAGTTGGCTGCAGCGACGAAACTGAAAAATCATTTCAAAAACGGCTGCATTGGATGATCAAGAAATTACCAAAAATTTGTACAAAACATACAATACGGCGGGAAAGCATTCCGTCCAGGAAATCCATTGAACTCGAAAGGAATTGGAAAACTCTAAGGAGATTAGCTATAACATCCTGGGAATTTTTTTTATCAAGCAATAACCTATCTTCACATACACACACGTATATATATATATATATATATATATATATATAAAAATGATGGTAATAAAATCAAAAATATAAATAAAAGATAAGAAAAAGTAATAAAAGTAGCCTATAAAGCTAAGACAACGAGGAAAAAAAAAAAAGAAATTAAAGTAGGAGAAAAATAATCGAAACATTCATCTAAGGAAAGAAACCAACACTAGTACCAAGTCACACAAATTGTAGAGGTGAATTCTAAGGACAAGAATTCCCACACTCACCCAAAACTAAAGAGGAGAATATAATTTCTACAAGCAACGATCCTGCCAGAACCGGCTTGAGGGTGTTTCGACATAAATATGTTTTTCTAAAAATGATATCTTGTAAATTTTGCACCTCTCCAATACATATATATACATCATTTTTAAATATCTCCAAAGCGATTATACAAGCTCCGAACATCGGCTGTTGCGATGCTGGATATCAATGCTTATTATCGAAATCTTTTTCTCCCCTCTCTGTTTGTGTCCGTCCCTGTTTTTCATGCGTAATGTCACGCAACTGCTGCTCTCATTCGCCACACACGGGAGCGCCTCACCTTGGGTAGTGCAGCGACCTTCCTGTCGTAGGGGAGGAAGACATTGGATGGGACACGATTTAAACCCGCAGTCACCAGTCTCCCGGCATCGAGCATAAGCAGCGGATTCAAGTGAAAAATCGCATGTCGGTTGCATTATTCTTAAGTGAACGAGAATTCTGATTTAAGATATCGATTTTCCTGGAACATTGAACCTGCACATGAACAGAAATTTCCAGTATTTCGATAGTGAGTCGATCGACGAGAATGATGCTTAAGCAAATGAAACGAAACCTGGCCGGGCGACTGGAATACGTCTCTGACGCCAGAAGCCTGTGATGGGGCAGTCAGCAGAGATACCTGAGTAGAATTTTTTTGTACCTCCTCCTCCCGACTCTCAACTTTTAACGCCAATTTATGTACTACGATCGTTACGAGTGGATTTAGAAGGTTGTGGGAAAGGACCTTCCTTCATCTATAAACACAGTCTTTTCATAACAAAGTATTCACTTACAATTTTGTAGATACAATGTTTGCACTCACTTCAAAGACAACTCTTTTAACTCGCTTGCAATGTATACATTTGTACCATTAAAATAACAGTGCTGCAGGAACAGATATCAAAATATTATAGGATAAGCTTAAGATACTTAAATATTGAATCCCAAAAGTCGCTATATTTGCAATGCAATAAATAATTTCTTTTTATTCTTAATAATAGAGCAGTTTCTATGAAGATCTTCTTTCACTGTGGCTTCTAGAAAACTTTTGATAAGCGTCAGTGCTGTGAAAAGTTACTCGGTAGGCAATTAACAGCAGCGCCTGTCTTTTCTAGTGGTTGCATTGCAATCGAATTGCCTCCTTAGCATTTCGTTTTAGCATCAATTCCTCGAATTTTGGGGAAAAAAAAAAAATTTTTATAAAAAAAAAAAATCTAACTCGAATGTTTAAATCGACTTCCCACATCTGCTTTAAGTTTCGCTCAGAATTGCAAAAGTGGCTGCAGTGGTATTCATAAATAATCTATAAGCATCACAGCTGCTGAAACGAGCCGCGAATGTTTCGAGCAGCGCAGTTTGAAGAATTCGAACGGGCGGAATCAACCAGAACATCCGCTTGCGAGGAAGATTCGCTGAAAGAGGGATTCATTCATCGTCGCCAAAGCACAGAACTGTTTCCTGATCCCTGAGAACGTGCGGGGGAGGCATTTTTTCATGAAAAAGCCTCGGGAAGGGGCATAGATTGTTTTAATTAATCTTTTAATATTATTGGAATCAAAGTCTGCTAAAAAAGTAAAATTAAAATTTAATAAAAGTAAAATTTAAGTATAAAAAAATTTCAAGTCTTAAAGGGTTAAAGCTCGAGTGTATTGAAAACTGCAAGCAGACTGATTCAAATAAAGAGGGTGAATAATTCGGACGATTTTCAATCATAATCGCTTGATCTTTAAAATTCTAAATTATATAGCATCAAAAGAAAACTTCGGTGACAAAATTACACAATAACAATTAAACTTTTATTTGGAAATGGTTTGGCGCCACCCTTCACAAATTATGAATTCATCCGTTTTGACTTTAAACCGAATGCTTATCTTTCCACACATTCTATAGCAGGGATGGGCAAACTACGGCCCGTCGGGTGATTCTATCCGGCCCGAGGATAGAATTTTAATTTGCCTGCCAGAGGCAAATTGAAAGAAATATATATTTATATATTATAGATCCATCTCCTTTTCTACTTTGATTAAATATTATTTTTTTTTTCCTTCCTTTTTTTCAAAGGACTGCTGATATTTTTACTTTCACAATTTTTGTTCTACAAAACATAAATCGACGGAAATAGACAGACAGCTTTCAATCGGTAAAGTGTTAAAAGCGGAAGTTCTTTGTTAGTTATAGTTGTAGATTGGTGACAACATGCGTTATCTCTTTCGCGGGGAGCAGACATATGGGAATCAATATAGGTGAATTAGACCTCACATGTGGCAGACTGCGCATTTTAAGCTCAAGTCAGTGGCTTTTTATTTTGGCGTGAGTTCTAATATTATCGATTGCGTAAGGAAAGATTGCAGACATATAGTATCATTGTGAATAGTGGTGAAATTATTAAAAGTATAGCGTAGCTAGTGCTTGTTTGGGTTATTCGTAAAATATTTCAACTCCAAAATGGCTACTGAAAAACGTAAAGTTGATTCAGAGTGCCGTGCTTTTGATGATGAATGGACCTGGAAATATTTTTTTACAGTTGCCAACGATAAAACAGTGTGTCTCATCTGCAATGAAGCGGTAGCAGTCTTCAAAGAATATAATATTTCCCGCCCTTTCACAACTAAGCATAAGAATTCCAATTACAAAGCAATGTCCGAATATGAAAGAAAACAAAATGCAGAAAGTCTTTGTAAAAAATTATCATGTCTACAAAAATTATTCAAGAAGGTAAACAGTATCCAAGAAGCAATTACACATGCAAGTTACATTGTAGCATACAATATTGCTAAAAATAATAAAGCTCTCAGTGATGGGGAGTTTGTTAAACAATGCATACTCCAAGTTTATGATGCTTTATGTTCAGACAAGAAAAATAATTTTGAGACTGTAAGCGGTGACTTCTAGAATCGAAGCTATCAATAAAAACTTGACATCCTAATTACAGTCAAAGATTGGCCAGTTTAAATTTTACTTACTCACAGGCAATTGTGACATTTTCTTCAATCCGTGAAATCTGAATACTCTGATGCACTGTATTACACGAAAGTAAAGTGGCTTAGAGCAGAATGGGTTTTCGAGCGAGTTTGGCAGCTGAAAGATTGTGTCGTTCTTCCATGAGAAACAATGTTCTATGGAGTGCAAAATGTTAGAAAATACAGAATGGCTTTCCGACTTTGAATTTTTCACTGATCTTTTTTGTCATATGAGCAACTTGAATGTCAAGATGCAAGGGAAAAATCAATTTAGCGAAGATATCTGGTCCCATCTCAGGGCAGTTAACTAAAAACGTCTTCTCTCATTTCCCGAGCTTAAATTCAATACCCTCAATAAATGAAGAGCAGTTAAAGAATTATGAAGATGGCTTGAAAAAACTGCGTTTTGAGTTCGATCATAGATTTGAAAATTTCAGTGCCATTCAAACAGAATTGGATATTTTTATCATGCCTTCAACGTAAATTGTGAAACAGCGAGGTCAGATTTGCAGGTTGAATGAATTGACTTGCAATCTAACAATCATGTCAAGCAGTTGTTTCTAAATATGCTAAAGTTAGAGTTTTACAAATCATTATCGAAAGTAAGTTTAACCAAATTTAATATCTCACGCCCAGAAAATCAGTGCTATATTTGCTTCATCTTATATATGTGAGCAAGTGTTTTCAATTATGAACCTTAGAAAGAATTATTCCAGAAGTAGACTGACAGATGAGCGTCGCAAATTTAAAGCATAATAAAGAGTAGTTATGAGCAAATGATTCTATTTTGCGATTGAAAAATTTAAAAGAATGCAGTGATAACAAAATGTTGATTTTTTTTTAGATATTCCCAGCCTTCGTAAAGCTGTTACAGCATTTGGAAACCTGTGGTAAATATCAAGAGAATAAATATAATTATGAACAAATGATTCTATTTTGCGATTGAAAAGTTTAAAAGAATGCAGTGATAACAAAATGTTGATTTTTTTACATAATCCCAGCCTTTGTAAAGCTGTTGCAGCAGTTGGAATTCTGTGGTAAATATCAAGAGAATAAATATACAGCCTGAGTAAAAACTTTAAGGCCAACATAGAAAATAACATATAAGAAAAAAATTACAAATTCTTAGAAGGTTGTGTAGGAGCCATTACTTCGAATTACTTCAAATATTCTTGTTTTCATGGATGGAACGAGTTTTTGACAAAGAGTGGGGTCGGTTTTATACTATTCATCTTCGATAGTAGATTTCAGCTCTGTTGTTGATGTAAAATGTCTCCCATTTACATAAACTCTTCTTGCTAAGTCACCCCAAAGGTTCTCGATTGGGTTGAGGTCAGGTGATCTAGCTGGCCATTTCACAGTTTCAGCATTGTTGACTTGAAACCAATTTTTTGTGCTGTTACTCGAATGGATCGGTGCATTGTCTTGCTGATATTTCCAATTTTCTCCAGAAAGACAATCAGCATTTGGCAAAAGATGATTTGTTAGGACATTTTGGTATCCTTATGAATTCATTCTACCTGAAACGAATGCAATTGAGCCCACACCATTGTAAGAAAAACAGCCTCAAGTCATGACAGACCCTTCACCTAATTGGCGCTTGGAGAATATTTCTTTTTCATTTCTTATATCATGCCATCTGGTCCATCCAAATTCCATTTTTTTCATCAGAAAAAATAATTTCTATCCATTGGTTGTCCCAGGTCATGACTTTCTGGCCAAAGTCCAAACGCTCTATTTTGTGTCTCTGCAGTAACTGAGGTTTAGTCAATTTTGCTGCATAAGTGTACCTTCCAGACCTTCTAATTGTGTTATAAATCGTTTTTTGACAAACTTTTAAACCTGTCGTCGGAATCAGTTTCCTGGTTGAGTACTTTCCAGTAGATGCAAGTTGGTAAACTCTTCTTTCATCACGCGAGGACAAAGCTTTAGGTCTTCCCCCAGTATTCTTTTTACCATAATTGTCTTTCAATTTTAATAAATTGTTGACTACAATCTTTGATCTTCCTATCTTTATCGCAATAGCACGACTACTCATTCCCGTTGAAGACAAAGCTTTGATCTGTCCTCTTTCACGATCAGTTAACTTCTTACCCTTCGCCATCTTCACAAAGATCACCAATACTTCGAAGAAACGTGTGACAAATATGAAAATTGCAGCGTTGTCACAAGCTAGTAGTTGCAATGGTAATTACACGATTATATTATATTTATTTTTAAAAATGACTGGTGGCCTTAAAGTTTTTACTCAGGCAGAAATACTAACTTTGTAAATAACCACATGTTTCTCATGATTATGTATTTACAAATTATGTTTATAGCATTTATTTCTTATCAATGAACTTTAATAATTAATATTATTTGAATCCCTTTTATTTCATTTTACATTTTCTCAAAAATTTTTACTGGCCTTAAAGTTTTTACTCAGGCTGTAGTTATGAACAAATGGATCTATTTTCCGATTAAAAAATTTAAAAGAATGCAGTGATAACAAAATGTTGATTTTTTAGATATTCCCAGCCTTCGTAAAGCTGTTACAGCAGTTGGAAACCTGTGGTAAATATCAAGAGAATAAATATAATTATGAAAAAATGATTCTATTTTGCGGTTGAAAATTTTAAAAGAATTTCTTTGCACCGGGAATTGTTATTCACAGAAGAATGGCGCATCTCGGTGCTTGTGTTCTCGAAGAGAATCTCATGAAGGCCGCGGGCGTACCACGTCAACTCGTGCAGTCTTTTATTTAGGGACGAAAACGCAGCACACGAATTTTAAGTGAAGTAATTTAAATAACGTAATGTGCGGTGCGAATGACGATCAAAAATTTAGTTCCGCATAGGATACAAAATTGTCGTTTGGAATATTCTTTAAGAGAAGTTTTGTTATTTCGAACTTGATTCTTTTTAAATGGAACATGCTTTTGAATAGAAATAATGGAAGAAAGTAGAGCGAAATAATGGAAAAGAAAAAAAAAAAGCATTCAGGGTTCCTGATTCACTGCATACATTTTTATCTCGTTCGTTTCCTAGTTAGATTTTAATGTCCTTTTTTATTTGCTTGAGTTACTTTTGTGGTTTGAAACTTTGGGAGGTTAAGTTAGTTATATTAAACTTTTTCCGGGTAGAAGTTGCATTTATTAAAGAATTAGAGATGATAACACTATAATGAAATATTAATTAATAATTAACGAGAAAGGAATAAAATAGTGAGGAAAATTTTTACCTTTTACATAATTCTTGGAACTAATTTTGTTATTTTTTTCAGAACCAAACATATACATTGCCGCCCAATTTTCTGTATAATTCCAAGAAAAGCAGAAATTATTGAAAACTTCAACATGAAAAGAACTTGATATAGTACATAATTATGGTTTATTAGGTATAATATTTTTCAAATTTTGAAAAAGTTAAAAAAGGAATAGTTTCATTCTAAATAAATTTCACAAGTTTTCGCACACGATGTAAACTAGTATTAAATTTGTCTGCTTTACAATAGTTTTCAAATGCTTTTTCAAACACATCTTAACGTATTGCACAAAATTATCTACTTAAATAGTTTTAATTTTAAATTTTTTTTTTTTTTTTTTTTTTGTTTATTTATGTAATCGGAATATTTTCATGACTCAGAAAAATAGCGCATCATTTGAAATTCACAAATATTTTATAAGAAAGATTCAAAAGTTAAGTTCAGCTTAAAAAATGAATTAGTTTTAAAGATTCAAGATATTTTATGAATGATGCGAGATTTTTCTCCTACCTTAAAAGCGCACTGGTCAATAGCGGCGATCTCCCTCCTACAATGCAGCAGATTGCCATTCGAAACATAAACACAGATTCAGAGATTGTCGGTTCAAAACTGAATATGCGTAAGAGAGAGACTGAATCAGACAACCTCCGATTGTGGTTGCCGCTTAACAAGTATAAAGAAGTCATTAAAACGGCCCCTGTCACTCAGTTGAACCTATGCGACCAGAATTTGAAACATTCATTCGATTCGCATTTCGAAATTTTTGAAACATGGCATTTCTTCAAAGCAGCACACAAAATTTCTAGTTTACGAAATTTGCTCCAAAATAGAAGCAAAATTCATTAAATATTACATCGAATGTATAACAAGACCATTAAAGGGTGTTCTTAAAAATTAATGTTCAGTCAACTACTGAAAATTATTTCGCAAGTAGCTGAAAAATCATTATTTTTTTTAATATTTTTTTTTTTTAAGAAATCTTTTGAGTGACATTCATTTTTTCATCATGTATTTAAAGCACCTGTATTCTAAGTAGTCATAGAGAAATGTGAATAAAATAAAGAACATGTTTAACTGAAATATCTCAAAGCGATACATTTTCAAAATTCTCTTTTGTTTAATAATTTGTACACACGTGCGAAATATTTTTGTCAGCTGTTGCTCATTGATTAAAATGCGGAAACTCTTATCGAATGCATTAGTATCAAGAATTATAAACGAATAATACAATATACATTTCTAATATTTGAATAATTTTTTTTTTATTGGACAAGGGATATTGAGGGAGAAATTATTTTAATAAAACAAAAAATTATGAAAAACAATTTGATATGAAAGCATTATACTTACGCATTTTTCTCATAATACTACCGTCTATTTCCGTGTATAGACCGCTAATTTTTAGAACCTTTTCTAATAATTATAAAAATGCTTATGTTCTAAATGACGGAGATGCACGGATCTGCCAATCTTACAAAAAAAAAATGGTTATTAGTCGGGATCAATAACTTCAAATATATGGCATGTTTTTAAAATTTTAGTTTATAGTTTATTGAAAACAAATTCATTTGAAATGAAATGAGTAATTCGTTTCATGAAAATGAGTTGTCCCATTTTCGAAATCGTTTATATTTCTGATGCGTTGAGTCGTCGCCAAAACGAAAAATCTGACAGCTGGCGAAATGGGCGCCCGGTTAACGGCAGAATACCAAAACGTACACAAGTAATACTATTCACTCATTGGAATGCCTGGATGCCCATCGTCATCCCTTTCAGTGCTTTCCTCAAATGAATTCTTCATACACAAAATCGTTCGTGCTGTCATCCATACAGATATAACATACTTGACTTACTCTTAATTTTTTACATATACCCTCTCTTATCTGTTATACCCTCCTCTTATACTCTGAACTATATAGTACGCCTCTTGATGTATTTTACTCTATATTAGATTAAAATGATATATACTGCTCAAAATAATTAGGGGATAGCATGATTTGAGGTTTAAACTGCGGATGAAAAAATGTTTTGGTGGCTTATATATGATGTATAGGTGTTGTAAGATATGAGAAAAGAAGAAGAAGCAACGAACAGGGAATAATTGAATTTTATTGACGGTATTTGTCGGTAAACAAAAAACTTGCACATTTCGTGGATACCATACAAATAAACAAAGACTGAGATTTCTTGGATACCTCTTATTGAAACTCTTTTGAGTCGGTGCGGCCGTTGACAGAAATACCGATCCAGACCACCACTCCGTCTCAAGCCAAATCGGACACTTTCATACGCAAATGCAGGAGTACTTCGTGTTCTCTCCAGATCCGCCTGTTGTCAGGCTGCACACTGAAGTGGTGACTCGTCCGCGAAGAGTCCGCCCATCTCGCTTCCATTGCCATTTTTTCCATCCATCCCTGCGGCCTGCGTCGACGAAACTCGAACCACGGGTCTGCGAGCACGCGCGGTGGAGTCGTGGTGCCGACGGCCTTCTGAGGGCGGGAGAGAGGGGCGTTCTCGGTGCCTCCGAACACCGAGCCTCATCTTGTGTGGTTCGACGACGAACATTTCCAGTTTCCACAATCTGGAAATGACATTTTGAGTAACGCTTCCGCTATAAAGAATTGCGTTTGACCTTTAAATATCCGACGGGCTTCCACGCTACAGATTCTGCTTGCTGAGACATCGTAGTCAATGTCACAAAAAGGTTCAACGCGTGTCAAATGTTTTTAATTTCTTCCTATAGAAGGAATGCCGCAGATCGCTTTTCACTCCTTCGACTAGACAAAATTGGCATATTCTCAACTTTGTAAACGTTATAGTTTTTTTTTTTTTTTTAATCTCTTCTGTTTCATTTTTGTTAAAAAAGTTGTCGATTATATGATTATTTCATACCGAACTCACACTATTCCCTAATTGTTTTGAGCAATGTATTTGATAGGCTTACATCATGTTGAATGGATTTTCAACTGACTTTCTGCAATTTATTACTTTCTTGTTCATTATTTGAGAAGTGTTGGGAAAAAAAAAAAAGATTACGATGCGAGTTAAGAAGCATTTGTCCAATTTCTTTAAGTAAAAAATTAAAACTGCCAATATCACTCATCTTATGAGTTAATTTAACTTTGAAATCAAACATTTTTCTTCAAAATCTTGCTATGAAATTTCTTCTATTAGCTCATACTCTTCCTATATATATCTTTTCAATCTTTCATGAAATACTTTTTATTCATCCACTCAAGTTCAAATGCGTTTTTTTTTTTTTTTTTTTTTGAGCTTGTAGTGGATGACACTTGATGTTAATACAGTTTTTCAAATATTAATTCATTCATTAAATTTAATGAATTAATTTTAGTTTTTTTTTACGTTTAAGTTGCATGTATCTAATAATAGATGGGGCCAGATGTAAAAGCAAAATTTCAACTTTATTTGTAAAGGACTTTTCTGCAATAGAGTGAAAAAAAGTAGGAATTGACTGTAATTTTTTTTTTTTTTTTTTTTACTTGTTACGTATCAAAGTGTTTCAATTCTTCTTCGGGAAGGGAAAACTCAACCGTGTCGTCAATAAGAACAGCGCAGCATGCATTTCGCGTGGATGCCGCAGAGTCGAAATATTTCGTGCGTTTCGGCGCCGAGTTTACGTTTGCGGAGATGAGCCAAGTGCTGGTGCACCACAGAAGCGCAAACACAGAGCACGTTTACCGCAGAGAGGCTGAACAAACACATTTCCAGAGACGATTTCCAGAAACAATGCGCGAATACTGTGTGTCTGCATTAAATTTATTTTCGAATGTTATTTCCTGCAGTTAATAAAGTTCATTTAGAAAAATTTTAATTTTCTTTCCAATATAAACTCATTCGTAATATTTTTTTTTTTTTTAACCATGTGTTAAATAGAGCCCTTGAATTGAAAATTACGTTTATTTCATGGTTATTATAATATTATTTCATTATTTGTTTATTTCATGGTTATTATAATATTATTTCATTTTTTGTTTATTTCATTTCATTTCATGACCTTGAATTATTTTTTTATAGGCTGTTAATGTTGCAAATGTTATTTAATGTAAAGTAAAGATTTATTTAACTCCAAAATAAATAGTATTTAATTGCAAATAATTTAATACTTTTTTTCTTTTTGTATTTGAAGAGAATACAAATTATATTATGAACTATTATTTATATTACAAATATTTAAAAAGAACATCAGTATTTAAAGTTATATAAACATCATTCCTGCAACAATTTTATTAATAGTTTCAAACGGATATCAGAATATAGTGTGGGCGTGTGTGGGGGGGGTTGTTGGTGGGCTGTTCAACCAATGGATAATGAGGGACGACATTCGCTTCAAGTGGGCTCTTAGGGGGTAAATGCCATGCATTTGCATGTTGTATGGGAGAAAATCTGAAAACTCCAAATAGGTAGATTGCTTATCGATTCACCACCTCCCCTCAAGTTTACTTGTTTCTGAAAGCAGAGAGCGCAACGGTTAATTCAAACCTGAGCGCTCTGACTTTTTGAATTTCGCCTCAGGGGCAATGCACTATTCACTACACACGTTACAAAGAAATGCAGATCCGAACTCATTTCTTTTCGAATAACTATTTTTTTCCTCATATTCGTTTGTTTCTAGTTCAATGAATAATTTAAAAGTGTATTGCAAATTCATTTTGTGTAACATGATTCAAAACTACTTCGAACTATTCTCTTTGAACCATTCTAATCTTGTTTGATTTTCTATATCTTTCTGTTTTCTTACCATTTTTTTTTATTTTTGTTTACTGATTATAAAACATTTGTTCAAGTCCTAATGTATATTTGAAAATATGTTTCTTTCCAATTCCATAGTCTAATCCAAGGATAAGCAACCCCACTCATATGCTCAGTTTATTAAAAAAAAATTTTACTGGAATTTTTTATTTGAAAATGTTCACTTTTATTTTTATTTTATTCGTTGTTGTTTCTGTGAGCAAAAGCCGCATAAACGATAAAACACGGTCAATTGTCCTGCGCAGCGCGCAGAAACATTCTCCAAACAAACTTAAATATGTGATGAAACACATAAAAAAAAAAAATACACTTCAAAACCACTGAAATAGTGTGAAAGAATGTGTGCACTGGCACGAACCGAAGGAAATGCAGCTTCTTATCGCTGTTTGAGTTTTTTTTTTTTTTTGTTCATTCACAATGCGTTTCCCGAATTTATTATTATGCTTTTTGGATAGGATGATCATAAAAGTTGTCACTGTTTAAAACAATGCTAACTTGTTCAAAATATAATTAGAGATGCCACTAGTCGTTAAAATATGTGGTAAGCCCAAAGAAATGAGTTTTCCTCATCATTCCTTATCAAAGAGTTTCATTTTTTCCCTCACTTGAACAATGCAATTGAATCTATTCCAGCGCTATTGCATAAACCACCTCCAACTGACCTACTTTTACAGTTTTACGGCACATTTATTTTCATTTCAAATAGAGGAATCTCCTTTTTACTGCGTAAAATTCGTTATTTGTGTGCGCATTTGTTATTGCTTCACCTTTGTAGATACTTTCCGAGGAAGAAAAAAAAAAAAACTTTGAAGTGAAACGATTTACGACGCCAAAGATCCATCTACCTCTTTACCGTATATTCTAAACAGCATTTTGGAAGGAAAAAAAAAAAAAAATCATTATTTCGGTTTCGACCGCTTTATAGATCAGCGATAACGTTCTCTGCTAGTGAACCGGAACTTCGATGGCGCTTTCAGAAACGAAGAGATTCTGTGGTTGTTTAAAAAGCGGATACAGAAGGGTGTCAGATCGACAGCCAGCCTTCTGGGTGAGAGTTTTCGGGCTTTCCTACCCTGCGATGCGAATGGTTGAGCCTGAAAGTCTTCCTATCAGTGGAGTGACAAGCGTGGGTGAAGCCCGAGGCTCGCCGAAGTCCATCTACAGAAGACGCTGTCAGGGAAACCGTGAAAAAGCGTTTCTCGTAATGTGAGCCTTCCCTCGCGTTTTCTTACAGTCAGCTTTCACAGCATTTGTGACCAGTAAAGAAAGGGGCGACGCAGGATTTGTGAGAAAGACATACCAAAAGGGGCAAAACTTGGTGAACAACAACAATCTTGAGCGCCACTCAAGGTATGTTATGTTTGTTTAGAAGATTTAAGGAACTGGTCTGAAGAGAAATTTTTTTTTTTTTTTTAAAATGCTCTACTGAACAGAGTATCCTATGCTATTCAGAGATGTTGCTATGTAAAGATGTTCCTTTGATGTGCAAAGGAGAAACTCGTAGATCAGCATAGACAACATTAACAATTTCACAGAAATTGTTGAAACATGGCTTGTATTTCATTAATCAAAATATGCGGAGAATATTTTCTAAGGAATTCAAGATACAGGGTGAGTTCAGTAAAAAGCGTGATAACAAAAACATCGGTAAGGTGCAGTGTGACCTGTAGTCTGCAAGTTAATATTCAGGGATTTTGTGTGACAATGAAAATAAATTTTAATATCTCGACGACAGCAGGCGGCTACTGTCATTAATCCCATACTGACATGTGCATATCGCTCAAACAATGCAATATGGACATATGAATAAATAATGACGATTTGCGGTGTCTGTTATACTTCAAAACATCCAACCACAGCTTAGTTTTTTTAAACATACAATTTATTGTACGACGTAAATAAGTCCTCTACATGGAGCCATAGCACGATCCACTCACTAACCGGAACGACTCACCCAAACTGAGAAGCTCTCCTCAAGGAAAACAGGGGAAATCCGTCTAACTGCAAGGTCAGCTGTTAGCCATAAAAACACAACATACACTTCTGTAGGAGTTTCGGCAATAACTCATCTCATCCAGACTTATGCATGTTAGCTCTCCGCCAGTCAGTACAAACAAACTCTTCCTCTGGCGGAGTAAACCTTTTCGAAGGGAAGAGTTTTGTTAAGCATAATAATAGAGTTAATAGAAAGCGCTTACCTAATACTTAAACAAAATCAAACGATCCTATCATTCTCTTCTCTCAACAGACGCCTAATTTTTCCAGGCCTATATTAAATAAATAAATAATATACAAAGTAAATTATAAGAAAAAGAAAGAGAAATATAAAACACTAACACTATCTAAATAGATTATATAATTTAAATAAATTATTTTACTCTACTTAACACTTTTATGTAAACTTCCTTTACGATGAATAACTTTAAAGTTATAAGGCTGTAAAGCAAATGCCCAGCGCATTAGAAGGGAGTTACTATTGGCGTTGGAATGTAGCCAAGTTATGATCAGTTTGCATTCAGAATTCTTGGTGACTATCTAAGATAAAAATATACTTTTTTACTGCGTGGATAATGGCAGCACATTCTGTTTTCTGATGTACACTATTTTCTTTCCCTAACTGAACATTGCTCACTGAGATACGAAACAAGATGTTCCGTTTGTTTTTCATCTAATTGCGACAGAATTATTCCCATGCCATAATCTGAGGCATCGGTTTGGACAATAAACTGCTTGTTGAAATCTAGAGCATGAAGTGTTGGTTTATTGCACAACAATTCCTTAAGTTCTGGAAAGCAACATCACATGTCTCAGTCCATTGCACTTTTTTTTTTTTCTGCTAGGTTCTTTAAGAGTAGTGAGGCAATTACAGAGGACATAGGTATATATTGTCTATGATATCTCACCTGTCCTAAAAAAGCTCTAACTTCCGTTTTAGTTTTAGGAGGAGGATAGTCTTTGATGGTTTGAACTTTAACTTCCTCGGGTGTTCTTAAGATTTGCCTTACAATATGACCCAGATATTTAACATATTTTTGGGCAAACTTAATTTCCATGGTTTAAGGCCCAAATTGGCTTTATTTATTCTGTCAAAACAAAGTCCCTTTGTGTGATCTTCCCACGTTTCTGAAAAAGACTGCAATATCAGCAAAGATTTCACAATGGTTTAGTAATTTAGATATAATTTTCCTGGAGAAATATGGAGCATTTTTCTGTCCGAATGATAATCTTAATGGACGGAAGCTTCCAAAACAAGTCAAATGTAGCATAGTATCTCTGAGCTCTTTTTGCTAAATCTATCTGCCAATATCCTCAGGCTAGATCTAAGTTAGTGATATATTTACCTTTGCTGTAGTTTTTTTTTCTTTCTGCTATATTAAATATATAACCGGAAATATTCGGTTTTAGTAATAGCATTTAATTTACGATAGTCATTACATGGTGTCAGGTAAATGCTTTAGCAGTTGATTAAATTAACCTCATCGATTCCCCAGGCTCAATAATTTTAAGATCAAGCATATTCTGAATTTGCATTTTAAGAAAGTCTGTTTGACGAGATGAAAGTTTATACCGCTGTATCTTTATGGGATCACCATTAATCAGCTCAATGCTATGACTAACTACATTTGTCTCTCCAGGATTGTTTGAAAACCAATTAGAAAATTTCCATAAAACATATTTTACTCCTTCTATTTGAAAGGCCATAATCTTTTCTCAAATTCGTTTTCTTCTAAGATGTCTGAGAAATTCAAAAGATTAGTATTTGAGGACAAATGTGGAATTTCTAATTTACTTGTCCTTTCATTTCAGCCCTCTTGCTTATTGTTTCCGGTCTTTTATAATATGGTTTAATCATGTTGACATGATACACCTGATTTTTGTTCATTTTGTCCTTCAAAATTTATTACATAATTTGTAACAGATATTTTCTTCTCTATTTTGCCAGGTCCTTTCCACTGAACATCAAGTTTAGTTTGTCACAAAACACCAAAATTGAATCTCCTGTTGAGAATTCTATCTTCACTACATTTCGATAGTACCACGCTTTCCTTTTTATTTGCGCTAGCTTCCTATTTTCAATTGCCAGTTCTTGACATCATTTCATGCGATTGATTAATTGAAAAACCACATTCAACCACATCGCCGTTTTCATCTTCTGGTTCCAACCATTTTTCGTAAAGTAAAAGTAATTGGAGTTCGTAGATTTCTTTCCACAAACAAGTGCAGCAGGGCTGAAACCTGTACCTTCATGAGTGACAGTTCTAATTGCCAAAAGTGACTGGTAGATAACTTTGTCATTCTGAAGCAGTTTCGATACATATGGCCCTTAGAATTCTTTTTAAGGTTCAATGAAAACGTTCTACAGGATTGCTCTGACGATGGTGACTGGAGCTGCTGATGAATTTACTGCCAAAACTCTCCAAAAATTCTACTGCCAGTGCGCCGACGAAAGAGTTCCCTTTACCGCTTTGAAAACACTTAATAAAACCCATGTTACTAAAGATTTGTAAAAATGCATCAATAATTGATTGAGCAGACACTTCAACAGCTTCTGGATATTTTGATGACATGCACAAAGCAGTGATGATGTATTTCTTTCCAGAAGTATCTTTTACTGTATAGATATTTATTTTGGAGAATATTTCTTAAATTATAAGTACTAAAGTTAATGGTACTTTATTCCTTGCCGGGCGCTTTGGCACACATCATAAGTTTTCACAAATTCTTCCACTTCTTTGTACTATCTTGACCAAAATATATCGTCAGCCTGTCTTTAGTTTTTAACACCCAACATTTCCCTTCATGGCAAATGTTCATAATTCGTGATTTTAATTTTCGGGCACAACTATAAGAAGTTTTCCTTGTTCTGTACGATATTTTTTTTCTTTTTCCTAAGAGCCCTCGTTCGTTAAACTATAATCAGCAGTGATGCTTACATCACTTTTAATAATATCTAGAATGGTGGGAATTTCTTTATCTTAATTTTGGAGTTCAGTCAGTTTCTTTGAATCAATTTCAGTAACTTAAGTTACGGTCTCATCTTCTACTCGATTCTGGTATTGTTAAATTTTCTTCCAACCTATTTTGGTTGTTTTGTCGTCATTTCCTGAGCTTCTTGTTTCTTCTGTTTAGATCTACTTCGTGAAGCTTCACCTGGGCTATGATTACAGCATTGATAAGATATGGAAGACCTTCAGTTTCACTTTTCATTCATTTGAACAAAGACGCAGTTCTGCAGCCTAATAAATACCTTCCTTGATCAAGTTCATTTCTGATGACAACTGCTTTTGTTGTTACAGGGCCCAAATTGCAACCTAATTCTACTCTTGCTAATGGTAAATACACTGGAGATGCATCAATGTTTGTTGTACCCCCAAACATTTTTCACAGGTCAGCTTTCTTGATTTTATATATTTACGATAGACAATATCGATACTTGCACCCGAAACCACGTAGTATCGGAGTCTGATATCCATTCACAATTTCCATTGTTGTATAATGTAGTAAAAATTTATCTTCGGATATTCGTCCTAGTCTATTTACATTCGCAGAAGGCTCATGTGCTTTCTTATATTTAGAACATTGGCACTTTTAGTGTTAGTAAGATCCACACTGATAACATTAAGATATTCTTTTTTCCGAAACTATCTTTCGGTTTTTAAAGTGCTAAAATTAGTATGATATGGTGCTTGAGATTTAAATACTGAATTTTTGAAATCTATCTTTCTTTCAAAAGAAAACTTTGATTTTGGGCTAAAATTGACACTTTTTCCAATTTGCGGCAACTCTATTCTGAAATCTTCCTCGAACATCTTCGTATGGAATCTTCTGCAAACTCCTCTGGAGAAACGACCTCTCCCAGTCCATCGATAAAATGATCTCGAATTTTTCTGGGACGCGGCGTTTCAATTTATCAGTAACCACCAACGACAGTAATTGATCAAAAATAGTCATTCCTCATTCCGACACCCATTCTCTATGATAGTTTCCTAATTTCTAACTTATCTCATCTATATTTCTCGCCTACGCATGTCAGTGCTCCTCCAATCAGTGCAAAGGTAGAGGGGATTGAAAAATGCTCGTTGAATTGAATAATGAAAATAGTTCATGCTTTCAGTTTTTCATCTCGCATCATCAGGGAGTATCTGACGCTACAGCGTTGGAAAGCCCTCCGAAGGACGCCGCATAAAATGCAATACGTTCATTGACTGCCGACAGAAGATCAAAGGGCTTGAATGGTCGAGTGGCTAGCGCTCTGGCGCTCGGTACCACAGGTTTTCGGTACAAGTCCCGGCGGTGCCGTGGATGTTTGTAGAGGTTCGGAATCCACTTTAAACCGTAGGTCCCGGTCTCATATGACTGTATGAGTCACGGAGCAAAAAGTCAGGCTTCTACCTACGGGTGCTCCATCACAACAGAAGCTGCCCCCTTTCCCTCCATCCATGAGTAGATCACTCATGGGGATGCCCGTCCCTCACTGCAGGACATTGAGGATTAGTCCCAGACAAACAAACAGGAGATCAAAAAGCGAAACTGCTATATTAATCTGCACTTCTCTTCCCGACCAAACATATATATATGTATATATTACAGCACTTCGTTTCTCTTGATTCACCTTGTTTATCGAACACTGGTTCATTTCCAAATGCCCGTCACTTCGGCCTGAAGCGATGCGCAGCGGAAAGTGCGGAAGAATTAGCATTGACGAGGACGACATCCACCGCGAATGGAAGAACGAAAGGATCATCCTATTTATTCATGTCCTCTCGGAAGGCGATGGTTCCCCCACCCCACCCCCACACGCATCATCTGTCAGTGGCCATTCCTAAATGGAACACGATGAGCCCAACTACAACTTACGGCCACAGAAACTAATTGGCCGGATTCAAATCGAGCTCTGCCCACGTCACACTATGTCTTAGCAAATGGATTATAATATAAAAACTGCACTAGTGTCGTTGTGGTGTTTTCGATTTCATCACTCATTGTAATGTTGTTCATCTCGATTTATCTGATAAGCAAAATATCAATTGTAGTTTCCTCTTTGATGCAGGGCCTGAATGGCCGAGTGCCCCGCAGCGCCCTGGCGCTCGATGCCACAGGTTTCGGGTTCGAGTCCCGGCGGTGCCATGGATATTTGTAGTGTTTCGGAATCCACTTTTTGCCGTAGGTCCCGGTCTCCTATGACTGTAAGAGCGTCGAGGAGCCGAAGTCAAACTTCTGCCTACGGGTGTTCCATTACAACAAAGCTGCTTCCTTCCCATGAGTACATATGGGCTCGTGGACTTGGCCTAGATGTCTGCCAAGTGGGATAAGAAACAACAACAAATCTTTTTTACATCGATGGACGTTGCAATCGCACTGACTCCAATGTCCTGAGGGGTGAGATTATTTGTGGGATTGAGCCCGCACAAACATTTTTATTGTTGCCATGCAGTAATTCGAATTATCATTGCGATCTATTAAACAAACAAATTTATTAAATAATCTATAAATAAAAGTATCTATACATTATTATAAATTAGTTTTTTAATTTATAATCAATAACGATCAAAGTATGTATAATTGCGTAAACAATTCAATTTTTTAAATATCTGGTCCTTCTTTATGCTTACCGAGAACAGCAATGGTAATTTAATATATTAATACTAATTTAGTATAAAACTTTTTGTATAACATTTGAAAATATTTTTTTTTTTTTTTTTTTTATTTATTATTTATTTATAATTATTTAACTAAACAAATAAAAATTATATTTAAATGGTATAATAAGAAAGATAGATCGTCAAAAATAATAAGTAATGATCAGAAAGACAGAAGTTCCAATAAGTTAATTAATTGCTTATAGGAAAATTAAGGGAACAAATTCGATTTCTCAGCAGTCTAATGTTAAAATGAACAGGAAGTTTCATACTCTTTTTAGTTTTATACGCGGCATAATTAATTCCGTTTTATTTTTTTCGTAATATTTATAATAAACAATGACAAGGGAAATAAAAAAATTTTAAAATAGGAACGAAATACAATGGCCATAGGAAAGATCGTTTAAAATCTCATGCAATGCTTTATTATAATTTTAGTATTTTCAACAATGTTTTAAATATGTATATAAAATAGATTTTTTTACCTATCAAGAAAGTATTTTGTTAAAAATATTTCTTTCTGGAACTTTACGTGATGAAATTTTTTTTTTTCTCGTGGTGAAATTTAATTATCATATGTTTTGAAATAACGATTAAAGTTTTGATTGCAAAAACATTTTTTGTGTTCTTCGCTTTATCACAATCCACCGACTTTTCATTACTTATGGGCGATCCACTGACTCAGTCAAACCTTTAGGAGTAAAAGGAAATTTTAATAGTGCGAGACATTATCGCCAGTACGTTATTTTACTAGTGCGATACATTATCACATCTGATCTTGTTTCACACATCACAATCACTTCGCTCAAATTTCACCCATGAAATTTAATAACGAAGAAGTTAAATAAATGAGTTTCTGCATTTTTCTTTCTGGAAATGACTTTAATTAAAAGACACAAAAAACAAAATCCGCAGTCGGTAGGATTCGAACCTACGCGGATCCACTACCGCTACCACTCCCAATGGATTTCTAGTCCATCGCCTTAACCGCTCGGCCACGACTGCTCGCATGTGACGCGAAATATAGGGTACTGAACTGAACGCGATTTCAACACCTACATGTATTAATCTTCCAATTTTCACTCGGTCTGACTTTTTACACGGAATTCTTTAATTTGTTATAATTTCTTGAACTCAACTCTTTCAGAATGTCTGAATTCTTTCAGAATTTTTCAACTCGTTCATAATTTTAATTCGCTCAATTTTTTAAAAAAATTTTTATTCACTCAATTTTTAAAAATTTTTATTACTCAAAATTTTGTAATTTAAATTTTTTATTTTTTAAAAAATTTTTAGTTTGTAAAGAATTCTTTAATTCTTTCATATTACTTTTTAATTTATTCTTTACTTAAGATGTGTTTTAATTTAAATTGTCATATGACTTTAAATGGATGTAGGCAACAGCAATAACAACAAATTTTTTTCTTCTTTTTATACACAGTCCAGTCACATTAATGTGAC
Source organism: Caerostris extrusa (assembly GCA_021605095.1). Taxonomy (NCBI): domain Eukaryota; kingdom Metazoa; phylum Arthropoda; class Arachnida; order Araneae; family Araneidae; genus Caerostris; species Caerostris extrusa. The sequence goes on along the minus strand of BPLR01009012.1, from coordinate 62,519 downwards.
CACCACCTACTTTCGACGTCACCGTGAAATAACCACTCACAAAAGGCAGGTGGAAGCACATTGCAGTGGAGTGTATCTAAAGAATTCCACTTAATACCACACTCCCACTTAAAGCCAGAATATACAAGAGTGTATATTCTGGCTTTTGACAGGTAGCCACATTAATGTGACTGGACTGTATATATATATATATATTATATATATATTCACGTCAGCGCACTTTCCTTCTTCCCCCACAGTGCCGCCGGAAGCTAACTCACTAAACGTGGAGAGGGAAGCACCTTCATTGATTTGTAAAAGGAAGACGCGAATCGGCTTCGTCCCCCCCCTTCCCCGCCGCTGCAACGAAGCCTTCACTTCCTTCTTCACCCCTCGATGTCACACTCGTATCACGAACGGCCAACTGACGTGAAGAAGAGAGCCTTCAGTGAGGAAGGAAACTGTCCAGCATTTGCGTGTCACGGATGTAGAAAATCCCCACCATTCAGCCTGACTGTTCAGCTTGAGTGGCAATATTCATCACTGCCAATCAGCACAGTTCAACTATGTTCGTTGTTTTTTGAAATTAAAACGTTTGTTTTCATTGAATTATCCTGAAAATTATGTTTACGTCGATTGATGTTATAAACTGATATGATAAACCACTGATGTAGTAAATTTTGAATATTGCTGACACAACACTGACTGTCAATGTGACACGGATCGTCGCAATCCCCACTGACTCCCGTAACAGCCAGCAGATTCGAATCAGATCTGTCTTTTACGCTAACCACGATCATTAACACTTGGACAAACAAAGACCGACAAAATAGGATTGATTGCTACTTTCAGTTAGTGATAAGATGAATAAACTATATAGCATTTATTAGAATTACTAAACATTACTAAAACATTTATTAGAATTTTTTTAAATCTTAGTAGAATATATATATATATATATATATATATTGTTTCAAATTCTTCAAAATCCCTCTGCACTCAAAAACGACTTTCAGGTTTTATTTTCAGAACTTAAAGTTTCGTTTAACTTCTAGACTTCTTTTTAATAAAGTCTCGACGTAATGTCATTGAGTTACAGTCATTCCCTCCTGAAATTACGTCAGCTTGTCTTCCTGGAGTGCGCACGAGAAACATTCTTCCTGCGCGGGACAAGGACTCCACCCTCTTACGCATCTTATAAAATGCCAAGTGCGTAGTTATTTCTTCTTTGGCATGACCTTTATGATACATAACAAAGATGAGAAATCACCTGCACTCAAATTAACGAAAGAGTTTTTAAGTTCTAAAGGATGAAATATATTTCTTTTACGATTTTAACCACTTTTTGTTCCGTTTTTTTTTTGTCATGATATCATATAGGTATGAACTTTGTGGAATCCACAGAACAGTAACATAGAACGCACACAGGGGTTGTCAGTGTGGTGCCTCCTATGAAATGTGTAGATTGTGTCCAGAATCCATTTTTTAAGGTCAAATCATATCAGCTACATTTTTCCTTTACATTAAAAATACCAGGACATTTTTCAATGGCTCTCACAGATTGTCAATTGCAATACTGTCTCAAACAGTTATACGGGGAAACCGAGCTAACTGAAAGTACTTGCCATCAGGCCTTGCTCGGCAATGAAAGACGCACAAAACTTTTGCTAGTTTATTTTTTAGCTATCAATAAATGTAATTTTAATTTTTCTGAATATTTAGCATTTATATTCTATTCATAAATTTTCCCTCCAAAATGATTAAAAATAAAATATTCATTTGTATGAATTTGTTGTCATGTTTTATTCTATTTCATACAAATTCATCTTATATCTATTTATCTTGAGTAAGCGGCACAGTTCAGTGACGCTCGAGAAGCATAATTTCGTGCATTTCTCAGAATTTTCAGAAGTCTCTTACGTTTTCGAAATGAGTGCTTTCAAGGGAAAGAAGCGGCACAGCGCCCATTCTAGTGCGAAACGGACAGCAGATGTTTGCCCCAACTGTTGCTTTAGAACAATGGGACGTGCACTAATAACTATTGCAGAGTAAAAGAAAAAAAAAAAAAAAAAGAAAGAAACTGAAAAAAAAAAAAAAAACAAGTAATATAAATAAATTTTTTAAAGTCAATTTCTACTTTTTTTCACAATATATTGCAGAAAGTTCTTTATAAATAATTTTCATTCATTTTTTTAAGTGAATTTTTTTGTCTGGCGTCCTCTATTGGTAGATATATGCAACTTAAATCTAAAAAAAAACTAAAATTAATTAATTAAATTTAATTAAAATGAGTTAATTTTTGAAAAACTATATCAACACCAAGTGTCATCCACTACAAGTTCAAAAAATGTATTTGAACTTGAGTGGATGGATAAAAGTATTTTATGAACGATTGTAAATTTGAACACGATATATATACAGGGAGAGTGTGAGCTAATAGAATTGAAAAAAAAAAAAAAAAAAAAAAAAAAAAAAAAGGCCTGAAGAAGATGCACTGCTGTGATCTGTGCTGCGCGAAAAACTCTCAGAACAGGTTATGGGGCAAGTGAAGAGGTAACGAAAGAAGGAAACGAAGTAACGAATGGAGGGCGGAGCTGTTGCGGTGAATTGGGACTGGCCTCATAACTCTTGAGCTGCGAGTCACCGAGGTTTCTGGCAAAGGTGTGGCCGAGGACGGTGTTCCCGAGAGTCTGTTGGTGATTCAAATAGACTCCAGGCACTAACTCCACGCTGTGAATCTGCACCGGATTTTTTGATTCGTCCCTCCCTTCCCGCAATACGTTTCCTCGACTGCTGCTTCCACTTTAGAAGACGATAGTGTGAAACTTCAGCCGAGATCTTGGAATGTTTTTGGATTTCGTGCGCATTACCTTGCAAATAATCCTGGCATAGAACTGCAGCGACAACTGCAGGTGCGATGCCGGTTTCAAGGACAACTCTCTTCTCACTGATGTCTTCGGTACACGATGGCATATGCAGATTTTCCCAATAATATCTATTGTGTCAAAGTGGTGAACATTTCAAACCTGTGTAAGGAAGCATAACGTTCCAATCCTGAATCTTGTCGGTAACGAAGACATCCCTGACTAACACTTTGTTTTTTGATAACAACTGAAAGATTCACCGATTCCAACATGGTAACGCTGCCCTCCTGAATCGGCCACCCATGTTTCATAGTTATTTTCACATCGAAATGCGAAGGAAAAAGCAAGTGAGAGTAGAAGTCACCATTTAATCGGCTGTTTCATTTCCTCGCGCAATTTCCATTTCAGATGAATGCTCGTTCGTCACTGCGCTTTTCGACCCTGGTGGCCAAGATAGACGATTTGACATTAGAGAGTTTTTGCATACCGTACTTTAAATATACGGTATATTTTTCTCCCTAGCGCATGCTCATAGGAAACATTATTACAGATACGCATGCGCAATTTCCTATGAGCATGCGCGCTAAGGAGAAAAAAATACCGTATTTTTAAAGTACGGTATGCAAAAACTTTCTAATGTCATGTCGCGCACACGGTATTTCATTTTAGAACTGGCTTTCGGAACACAAGATTGTTTGCATTTTCTCGAAGTAGTGGCTTACACAAGCGAATTGAACCAGTCCAGCTCCGTCGATGAAGTACATAGTGACTTTATGTCGCTTCTATATATCTATTGTTTAGTACTGTGTATCCTACCTAGTAGTTAAAAAGGTGAAGATGGAACATCGGTGATCCTTACGTATACCGAAGGGTGGGGTACATAGGTGTTAAAAGGAAGGAATTACCCTGCATTTGCGTGCCGTATAGGAGGAACTCTCACCATGCAACCCGACTATCGATATGAGATCCCCATCGCCATCGAGTGCTATCGCATCTGAAATCAGTGATTGCAGGGTATTCGAATCTAAGTTCTTCTGCATGGGAACTAGATCTGGGCGATATATATGTCGTATCTATTTCACTATCCTTAAATGAACGAAATTCTGATTTAAGTTTTCGATATTCTGTAACGTTAATGTGCTTTGAATATTCAATATCGAAATATTGAAATTCCAAAACCACTTTGGAGTTCATTAGTGAATCTGGGTTGTGCCAGGGAGAAAAGTGATTTCGATGTTCAATATCGATATCCAACATCGAAATTCCAATTTCCAACAACGCTATAGTGTTATGTCAATATCAGCAATATATTTTTGTAAATATTTTTATATAATTATTGTATAATTCATATGCTACGTGCGTCCCTTGGAAGGGGATGTTTGTTTGTCTCTGCACCTGACCGGATGGGAATCCGATTTGCCACAGCTGGGGGTGAAGAGGATATCTCTGGAAAATATTTTAATTGGCAGGGGTCATACGAAACTTCGTGCCAGATGGCCAAGAGCAATAATTTACTGAGACTTTTAAGACTCTTGTCTACTAGCATGCTGGGATTTTAATGGTCGGGGGTGAGTCTGCCGAACGGATATAGACTCTGATATGGTGTCGCCCCCCTCAGAAAATGAACTATAAAAACGGAGGCGATGGACATCGTAGCGGGAGAGAAAGAAAAGAGACGAGGAGAACGGTACTCCGTAGCTTGAAGGAAGGTGGCTGATCGAGGCTGAGATGGTTGTACCATGTCCAGCGTGAAATAGATATATTAGACTGGGAGTTTGGCGGTGAATCGGAGTGACTGGTATCCCTTGCATACTTCTCGCGTTTTCCATGAATTAGCTGGTGATCCCCTGGCAGCAGCGTCACTTGAAAAGGAAAGTTGTACAATCCAAGCTGCATGATATGGACAAGTTTCCCCAGGCCTCCTGCCCAACACAAGAGCCTCCTCCCCTCGCTGCCAAAACTTTGATCAATGGTGCGTATAGGGCATTATTAACACTGAAACTTTAAAGTTGAAGGAAGAAAAAAAAAAAAAAAAAGGGAGCCTCTCTTCCACAGCTGTCGTGGCAAGTTATGAACTGTAAGGTCTATCACCTTATTATTTTATTATTAAATATTAATTTAGAATTGCGGCAACTTGTATAAGTTATATTTTTGTTTAATGCATTATCCGAATTATACCTTTATTGATAACGTTAATTAAATGATTTTAATTCAAGCTTACTATTGTAAATATTAATAAATACATTTTTTGTTCATATTTTTAAATTATGAAATTTTGTCTGTGTATTATTTCAGTGTTTCCTTTTCCAACTTATATAAGTCTCTGAAGGCATGCGAACTTGTTGATTTAAAAATGTGATATGGGTTATTGCGGAATTTCATAATGGTTATCGTGTGTGTAAGTAAACGGTGTAGTTAGTTGTTTCCAGAATCAGGTTTTTGTTTATATAAGGTTTAAAAGTAAATGACAACACCACAATAGGGCGATGTTCGAAATTGGTGTAATCACTTCGGAGAATGCTGCCAACTGATTCAACCCTCGGCCCTGCTCGCTGGGCCGTGAATCGGGATCTGTCTAGGGATCAGCTACTCGGCTTTCAAAGTGTCTTCTCGTTTTATCAAGCATCGATTCGTGTTATCTGTTATTGTCTTCTCTGTTATCTTTCCAAGAACGCGCAATTACTAAACGGTTAATATGTAATGTTTAAGCACTATGCACTTTGTTGAGCTCAATGTTAAGGGTTTTGATGACGCATATCGAGATAAAAAAATCTCGTAGATAAAGGTGCTGAATATTGCTCAGCAACGTTATTGACAAGGGATTTCGTGTTCTAATCTGCAATAAAATAAAATAAAAACATTTCGAAAAATACCTTTCTTTATACTTTATTTACTTTTCCGTAAAATTAAACTTGATCCCGTTCCTCTTTCTAATGTTACCTTAAAATATAGAATTAAATATTTAAAATTATTTTTTTTTTTTTTTTTAATTTCATTTTTAAGTATAAAAAGATGTACGCGGGCTGAGCACAACCTTTTTCACATGTCAGTTAGTGAAAGAAAACTCTGTAGTTTATTTAATGCTATTAAATTTTGTTTCAATTGCTCCGCTATACATTTTTATTATGCAAAAAGGTATTATTAAAAAAAAATATTTTCAAATGATAATAGCGAGAGAATAGACACATCTTCTCTTTTTGATCTCGACTGTAATGCCTTGAGGAAGGTGAAGTTGAACAAGAAAAATAGAACTGAATTCTCAAAAGCTAATTATAGTTTAAAAACTAAAAAACACGCTTTTAGAGTTAATCAAACTAAAAAGTAAAAAATAATTGTTAACATAAGAATAAAATGAATGTCACTGTTCTAAAAGCTCGGGATGCTCGATATCAATCGTTATAATTTTTCACTCGTTTCATTCCGAAATGCAGAGTTAGTTTAAAAATGTCATACAAAGCACTCCACGCTTTTAGAACAGTGACATTCATTTTTCTCGTCAGTCGTTTTATTCTTATGTTAACAATTATTTTTTACTTTTTAATTTGGTTAACTCTAAAAGCGTGTTTTTTAGTTTTTTAAAACTATAATTTAGTTTTTACTTTTATTTTGATTAACACTAAAAAGCGTGTTTTTAAACTATAATATTTAAATGAGGTCCCGGTACGGAGGACTACAGTTCTTACAATAATTTAATTGTGAGGGAAACAAAGGCTAAAAGCGAATAGGTCGAGCCAGCCAGGATTCGAACAGGGAATCTCCTGATCCGTAGTCAGGTGCGTTATCCGTTGTGCCACTGTACCACGGAGGTTTGAATGTCTTAGGTACTTTCATTCTACATGGGTTAAATTGCTCTTCATAAGGTAAAATAAAATCTCTAATCCTGGCGATCCCAATCGCGATGAGATAATAAACTTATCAAAATATTTTAGTGTCGTCGGTCCTTGATACAACGTTTAAATTAAATCTGCATCGCTTAAAGTAGGGCAAAATCGAGCCCAAAGAGTCAGTTACAAACACACATACAGGTGAAACTAATAAAAGCGTATTAAAAAAGCGCTGCGCCGGTGAAGCTGGGGACACAACGAGCAACATACATTTTTTAAAACGATCCCGTTAATCATCTGTGAACGGGTCCTTTTCACTGAGATTCATTTTAACGGAGGGATCTGTATGCAGTATTGATTGAAGGAAAAAGAGGACATTTGAGTAATAGGAAACTATTTTTGTTTTTCAACTATCACTGTTTTTAAACTTTAATTTTATTGAAGTTTAGAAGAAATTGCCTTTGACGAGGGTGGAGACGTCGTCGTCTTCGTACACTGTTCATTCCCCGAAGCTACATTTTGAAACGTGCTCTCAACGAAGTAGAAGAGGTTGTTGACACACGCCCTTTTCGACAGACACGTATTAGAGAACAAAACTTTATTATTACTATTTTTTTTAACCCATTCGATGTATCACTTTCTTGATTTACTTCAAGAATTGAATCCAATGCTCGCATGCACATCATATCATATCACACTTGTGTTTAATAATATTATTTCTTTATTTATAAAAAAAAACTCCAAATTTGTCTAAAACGCACACACTATATATATACAGTATATTCCGGAGTATAATTCAAAATATTTATTACGATATATATATATAATATATGAAATATTTTAGATATTTATATATATTTATTGCAAAGAATAAGATCAGAAATTTACAGGTGCGCGTTACACCGGATATAAAAAGGATAAGATTTAAAAAATAAAGAAATAAATAAAAAACTACCACTAAAAAAACTAAAACTAAAACTCTTTTAAATAAAAGAAATGACATCGAAAATTAAAAGAAACGACTAGCGTTAGAATAACATTCTGGTGCATTGGGTACAATCCCTTGTAGAATCATTCGAGCATTTCTCTTGATCGCTTGCACACCAGTGTGGCCAACGGCCCATACCATGCTGAATATACCGGTTCTCGTTCGATCACCGAAGTCAAGCATCATCGGGTGCGGCCAGTACCTGGGAGGGTGACCGCCTGGGAACACCGCGCGCCGTTGGCATTCACAAATTTGGGACCTGAATGGCCGAGGGTCTTGCTCTCTGGCGCTCGGTGCCACAGGTTTCGGGTTCGAATCCCGGCGTTGCTATGGATGTTTGTAGTGGTTCGGGATCCACTTTAAGCCGTAGGTCTCGGTCTCCTATGACTGTAAGAGCGTCACGGAGCCAAAGTCAAACTTCTACCTACGGGTGCTCCATCACAACAGAAGCTGCTTCCTTCCCCTTCAATCATGAGCACGTATGGGCTCTGGGCTTGGCCAGCCAAGTGGGATAAGAAACAACAACAACATACACCATCGTTCCCGAAACCCCTGAAATTTCAAGTTCTTTATTCAAACATTACACGTTTCTCCCCAAAGAAAAAGAATAGTTTGTTTAGTTAAAAAAAAAAAAAAAAAAAAAAAGGATAGCCTGAAGTGCGGGTTCTATAAATTAGATAATTTTCAGAATGTCTACTGGTGCGCAGATGACCCGAGTCTGCCCATAAATTCTCATCCCCCTCCTCTGAGGCACGCGAAGGGACAAGCGGAATCACGCGAAACACCACGTGAGACTGTTGACCCAGCCGATCGACACTCTGCGCCGAGCCTTGTTTCTCGGTTGACGCACAACTCAAGGACGTTTGTGCTCCACTCACTATTACAGTTCACGTTTTCGAGAGAACATTTTCTTGCTCGTCAATTTGAATAGGTTGCGTACTGTCAAAACGACTCTAGTTTTTCAAAGATAAAAGAAACTTCCCATGGAAATCAATTTTTATACTCACAATGATATGTGATAGAGTGTGAGAAATAAATTTTAATATTGACCAGCGATGCACGATAGCACGGATGATTTGATTTTTGGATTTGGAAAACCCTTTTTCGAATCTTTTTTTAGTGGATCAGGAAACCCTCTAAAAAATAGGTGTATGGATAGCAGGTGCATCACTAGAGAATTACGTTTTCATATCCAGGTTGAAATATGAATGACTTCAAAACCAAATAACATTTGGAAATTCTAAATAAAGCACTGTGCAATGGAAGATTCTAGCGTGTGAAACCACCCTCTGCTCTCTCTCGAAACCCAGAGGGAGCGATTATTTCGAAAGTGTCGGACTGTTTTGTTTTTTTGTTCCAATGCAGCTGGCAAACACTGAGACAGCTTGGTCTTGGATGCCTTAAGGCAAGCGCTGCACAGATGTTACTCACTTTGCATTACGCAGGAGCGCGTGTAACTTGAAGATACGGACGCGGAGAAACAATGTCCCCTGAACGCTCTACGATCTTATTAGGACCGGGGCCTACGGTTTAAAGTGGATTCCGAACCACTACACACATCCATGGCACCGCCGGAACTCGAACCCTGTGGTACCGAGCGCCAGAGCGCTAGCCACTCGGCCATTCAGGCCCCAAGCGTCGGACTGTAAAAGGCACAGAAGCAAAACGTTTGAAATCAAGTGAAATGTTATTATAAGCAACGAAGGTGGAGGCGAAATGGAAAGAAACGTGTTGCAGAAGGCAGAGTATCTGAAAAGTCAGATCGAACAGGCAATGAGAGTACTAGGGGCGTCGAAGATGAGCCAAGTACAAGCAACTGGATGTGCTACCCTGAAAATGAGAGAATGTCCTCCAGAAAACGTTTTCTCGCTCCCGTTCCTAAACCACTTCAGAGTTCCGGATGCTGTCCACTATTTACTACAGCAAATCTTAATCTTAATATTTATAAATCATTATCCGATAAAAAGTATTCTGAGGGATTCTATTGTAATTCTGCAGTTAGTTGCATACTCCAATATATTATTATGCTATTTGAGTCGAAATATTCCAAACAGATCATCACATGAATTCAAAATGAATCTTCATTAAATGATGTTATGCAATAATTAAGCCATGTGACAAAATATTTTTAATAAAAAGTGGCGAGTCTTTGTTGCTCATCATCATTATCGACTTCTTTAATTCAAAACATTCTAAATAATCTTTTCTGCCGATCCTAGACTTAACTAAATTACATTTATAGGCTTTTAATGTACGGTTTTTCGTGTTTCGTAATTAATCTGCTTTCTTATCGTTTCATTAAACTGCAGCTCTATTTGCTTCATACATATTGTTATCAGTACGTTTATTAATCGCATGTTGTGTAGTGCGCTTCCAACAAGCATGCGCAGTAGTGCAATGTTTCCTGTGTGTTAAGGAGAATAAACTACGGAATGAATGATACGGTTAAAAAAAAATACCCTCTATTGTTAGTTAGTGTAAATATTAAAATATTTTTAATAAATTAGCTTTCGAATAACTTTATCTACTCAATATTAGTTCTGAGCCTAAATTCGACCCGATTAACAGCTTGAAGAATTCATTTTGTTCAGAAAAAACACCCTGCTTGCTTCGCCACTCGAATGCACTGACGTCACCGTCCATTCGAAGACATATGATAAGAAGATAATGCATCGACTTTTCTGAAATACATCAATACTCCTTTTTTTTGCTCAATTTAATGGCTGACAAATTATTTTTTTTTTAGAATTGTATTATGTAAATATTGTCTATGTTAAAACAGTTTATAAACAGTGCAATTTTAAAATTAGGAATAAAATGTTTTTTTTTTCCCCCAATTATTTTATTTTTTTATGAAAGTCAATACATTAATAGTTTCTAAAACATCTCAGTTTTCAAAAGGAATAAAAAATTGTGTCAAAGTTGATGTCTTTCATTTAAGTGAAGCTCAGCGCGAAATATGGGAATTTAAGCAATAATTTTTAAAAATTCCAAACGCACTTGGCGAATAAGCAGCGTGAAATAATGGACTGAATTCAGAATTTCCCGCAAAAGGAAATAGTTCCGAGGGCACTATTCGAATATTACATTAAAGAATTTTTGACTTTTCTTCTCTCCGCACCCTGGGGAGAGTAGCCCTCCCAAATCTCACACTGCGAACGACTTCCGTCAAAGCAGTGAAACCTTTCCTAATTGATTTATTATTATTACGAATCCATTCTCATGTTTCTCGTCTCAGAAGATCCGCTCTCACATAGTGAATGGTAAGCGAGGCTTGATTCAGACTGACGAGAATTAGATTAATTAAAAAAATTGATTAAATCCATTAAATAAATTATTTAATTAGTAGCGAAATTAAGATAGTATTAAATTAATAAAGAATAAAATTCATTAATTAATGACTTAATTTTGAACTTAGCTGAGAGTAAAAATAACTAATGAATTGAATTCATTAGCAAAAATATCGATGAGAGAGTTTTAACCGATAGTCATAAATTGTACACTTTCGAGCCAGAGGCAGTGGGGCTTGCAGAATGAAGGACAATTTTAAATAAATAAATAAAAAAAAAAAAAAAAAAAAAAACCGTGTATGAAACTAGCATCACTCGAAGAGACGCAGCTTCTGTCCCATTGATTGAAATGTAACGCTTGTCCGAGGCCACCTGCAATGCAACTGAATTGTGGCGTCACATCAAGTTCTCGTACATAGCCTTATTATCTAGCATTTTCTTTGCTATTTTTTAAGGAAAGTAGAAAAACCTTTATGGTTCTTTATCGTGAATTGCGTAAATTGTAAGAAAATCGAGTGCACCCAACGTGAGTCATTATTATTGGTGTATTCGAAGATGGTGAGCGCGAAGTAAATGTTGCATGCTATCTCAAATTTCAAGGGTTCAAAATGGATTCACATCAATAAATAATGTAACTGAAATTATTTTCTATGCCGTTTGGTATTAAACTATCATGAAACTACTTTTTGTTAATTGCACGTTCCGAGATTTTATATTCACCATGTTAATAATATTTCAAATATTGCTTTTTATTTAATGAAATGATATACCTTTTCTTACTAATTATAATTGAAAATAGGCATTTTACTGGAAAAAGTCGGATGGGACTCATTTTCTTCAGAAGGCAATTGATTCATTTAAAAGCGGAAATGTCCACAATGCTTCATGAAATTCATTTGAAACAAACTTTTGAGTATAATGCAGGAAACGGTGTTATGATGCATCCCACAAAGATGCTGCATTTCTTTTACCAGCTAACCATATTGATGGAGAAATTCCTCATCAGATCATAAAACGGGCGATCTGCGGACATGGGCTACTAAGTAATTGTAGTTGTCACTGATAATCATTGAATTAGTCGCAAGGCTATGTCGTACTTACTTTTTCCCTGAAACTATTATTTCGGATGATTTTTCTTATCCTCTTCAATCTTTACCTGCTTTTGAAAATTTAAAAAGAGACCGCCTCTCTTCGTCATTGCTTCTGTTCACATTACAAAAGAATAAATAAATAAATAAATAGTCGAAAAGAACCAATTAAGTCAAAAGAATGGAGACCAAGCAAAAATACGTTTACTTTTTTTTAATAATATAGAGGATAGTATGAGTTAAAAATTAAACTGTGCATCATTTTTAAATTAAAAAATGATGACTTTGAATCTGCTCATCACCTGAAGTACGGCTACACTTCAAAATGCTAAAGCATTAGTGCCTACTAAACAAAGTTGTCAATTTGGTACTTCAAATACTTAGCAATAAAATAACGGTAGCATTACAAGAGTTTGGTAAAAAAAATTGAGTTTGAATAACTGGTAAAACACTGTTAATTATATAAAAATATTTGTTGCATGGTTTGATATTATGAATGCTAAGACTCCTTTTAAAGGTAAGCATTCCCTTCATAAAGCATTGGCGAATAATGAAACAGATGGAAAAATAATATTTTTAAATTGGTAAGACATTTTGGAAAAGGGCTTATAGGATGTAACATTGGATGTTTGACGAAAGAAACATTTTCTGCACTTCAAACAACAAAGAATTGCATCCTACAATTCGCCGAAAAGTGTGCTGAAGAACTCAATTTGAAGCACAGGTAAAACGGATGCGTTGGAGAAACGTTTTGACATCACCTTGAAGTAACTAATTATCATACAACAAATATTTTAAATTTTATCCGAAATAAAAAAATCTGCATAATTTTTCAAATTTCTCCTTTCATTTCAAAGAATTGTGTTAGAAATTGGGTTCCAAAGAATTTAACTCTTGCTACAGAGCAAAAGTTAAAAAGTCAGATTTTGATAGATTTTGAAATGAAATGCTTATGAATAGATTATGAAATGAAATGTTTATGAATAGATTATGAAATGAAATGAAATTATGAAAGAAAATAGATTATGAAAGGAAATGTTTGGAGTTTGATAATAAATAATTTCCATATAGTTAGTTAAAAAAGATGGAAGTTTAATCTATTTCCGAGAATTAATAATGTTTAAACACGAGGCTCATTTGAAGTTAAAAAATATGGGGCTATGGAGTTGAAATTTAACTATGTCCTAATATTTATAAATTTAAAGTTTTGATTATCCTCTTGTTCATTATGGAAAACTCAATAATTGTATCAATCCTCATAATATGAAGATTGCCATGGAGAAAAGGGTCTGTACTTCAGGCACATTATTTAAAAGTAATATAAAGCTTTCCAAAACATGAATTTCTTAAACAAAATTGCATTTAACTTATAATTCACTTAGAATTGAGTTGCATTTTTTTTTTAGAATTGTTTATTCTTAGTATAGTTTTTTTAATTTTACTACTATGCAGATAAAATTTACTACACATGTATAGAATTTCAAATATATCTGAAAGAAAACTTATTACTCGATTTTTGTCCAAAAAGAAAGAAAAAAAATTTCCCCTTTTCTACACTTTCTTCGCTTACAACGATGGTCTACATTAGGAAATTTCATCATCCAGATGCATCCACTGCAAGTCACTGAGGCAAAAAGGTGGTCTTCCCAAGGGACCACAGGTGGCTCATCCTGTCTATCTGCATCTTCTGCAATATGTTTCGCTTCCACCTTCGCTGCACAGAAACCGACACTGCCATCCGAGATTTCACTTATTTTTGGATTTCATTGTGGCTTTTATTGTTATATTTCCGATGACCACTTCCATGACACATATTCTTTATCTGGAGATAAGAACAGCGGGACCATCTCTCTTGCTGGAACCTCTTCTTGCATAGATAATATATTTCAAAACGACGCATAGCTCTTAACATTTTAACTCTCCCATCCTGGAGAGTTTGTCGTTACGAATCGAATTCATACATGTCTTCACATCAAAAAGTGTTTATGTGGTAGATTCCGATACAAATCCGTTAAGAGGAAATTTAAAAAAAAAAAAAATTGCTCCAAAACTCAAGAGGATTCCTCAGATAGGCCATTCCTAGAACACTCAAGCGACATGGAATGAATAGATCATCTTAAATGACTGGATTCAAAAAGGAAAACCAAAATTCGCGCTTTACATTCTTGAATCAGTCTCGCGCTTTGGGCGAGACTCTGGCGCGGAACGATCATTCTGGAATCATGAGTGATCCTTTCCTTTGAAGTGACTCTCATCGATCTCATTGCAAGTTAACAGATCGATTCCGAGTTGAAACGGTATCTTTCGAAGGACACACTTCAATGTTTTCGCTGGGGAAGGACTGTAATGTTTTTTTACCCAATTTTCCGCTCCTTTAGAATAGGCAGATAAGCTTTATTTTCTGACTATTATACAGTCTGTACTCTGCACAAGGTCAAAAGAAGACTTTTCATGCTCAGTGTCACGACAGGTTGGTTTTCTCCATGTCACATGAATATACCCTAATTGTACGGTATAATAAGGCATTAATATTAAGCCTTTTTACTGCACATTTTCTCAGACTTAACTTTACTGTTGCAAAATGCAGAGACTCTGCGAAGTGCAAGAGATATCATCCCATAAATAAAGATCCAAATGATTTCATTTCCCCATCGCAGAAGCACGTCTCTAACTCCTAAACTCTCGAAAAAGACATTGCTTGCAAAAACCACCCCTCCTTCCAATTCTTTTGATCAAATGAAAGTCGACGAACTTTTGTCTCTCAATAGCTAACGTCAGACTGCCTCCCATCATGGCGAGACCCTACGACGATTTGAAAAGAATCTTTCTTCTCATCGGAGATCATTAAAAGATCCTCAAAACGTTTTGCGACTGCTGATGCTATTTCATCAATAAGTGAAAAACATGCAGGCCTGTCAAGAGAATTATAAAATGTCTTTCTATCTCAATTAATGCAGCAGAAATCGAAGATGAACGTACTCCAACAATTCCCAATTGAAAAACAAGATAAAACGTTTCATCCCACTCTGGCAACTCATGCTGCCCAGCAGCTCAAAGCAACCTGATAATTTTTGAATTAGCAAGACCATTCTACCTGACTGTTCTGGTGAATAATTTAAGCCGAATACCTGGGAAAATCCAGTGCTTTTCTTACAATGTTTTTGCATTATGGCAGCAGCAATTGCAGATCTCGAGAGAGATGCCTAAAATGCGGAGGACATCAAGGAATGCCCCATAGTTGGATTAATTCAAATCAAACTACGGAGAAAAGGGGCATATTGCCTTTTCAAAAGGTTGCGCCTTCTGAAAAAAGGCTTTCACCTCAACACGAGTGGACGCGCATATTTCTTATACGTCTGTTCTCAAAGATCTCATCAACTTGCAATTTGGACTTGCTCCTCATTGCTCCTCATTTGGACTTGCTCCTCATTCTCAAGAAGATTCCCGATGTTCTGAGGGAGTTTTCCAACCATGAAGAGGAATTGAAAACCGGTTATTATAGTGTAATAATCTGGCTGAAAAACTACAAATTTTCTCTGGACTATTTGAACAAAATAACCTCTTAGTGGCGCCGATCTATAATGATGATCACCATTTCCTTTTTAATGTTCTATGTTCAAAGAATCTATATTTTTATATTCTAAATTTGCAAGACAGAAGCAATCAAGGTGCTTCGCTCCAGAACAAATCTTCGAATCGCAAGTAAGGAATAGCTCTTGCAACCACCAGGCTGCGGCTTCGAGATCTATCCTTCTATCTTTTCTGTTTCCCGCCTTCCCTATGATATACATCTTATTTTCTACTTACTAGTTAAGTTTTTATTTGTTACATTTTTTACCCTTCCTATTTTTTTAGTAAAATAAAAGGAATCGAACAACTAAAATAAAAATTTTAAAAATTAAAAATGTTCTTTTATTTTTTTAATGCATTATTTAAAATACACTGAAGTGACAAAAGTCATGGGATAGCAATATGCAAATTTTCAGATGGCAGTAGCAGAACAGGTATAAATGCGCAGTGCTTTCGCAGAGCTTTCATTTCTGTTCAAGTTATTCATGTGAAGAGATTTTGACGTGATGATGACCGCACGACGGAAATTAACAGACTTTGAACGCGAAATGTTAGTTGGAGCTAGACGCATGGGTCATGCCATTTCGGAAATCGTTAGGGAATTCAACATTCCCAGATCCACTGTGTCAAGAGTGTGCCGAGAGTATGAAATTTCAGGCATAACATCCCACCAAGGACAGCGCAGTGGTCGACCGCCTGCACTTAGCGACCGAGACCGGCGACGTCTGCAAAGAGTCGTAAATTCTAACAGACAAGCAACACTGCGTCAAATAACCGCAGAAATCAATGTGGGACGTACAAGGGACTTGTCTGTTAGAACTGTGCGGAGAAATTTGGCTTTCTTGGGCTATTCCAGCAGAAGACCGACTCGAGTGCCTTTACTGATAGAACGACATCGCTTGCAGCGACTCTCGTGGGCACGTGAGCATATCGGTTGGTCCCTAGATGAATGGAAAACCGTGGCCTGGTCCGATGAGTCACGATTTCAGTTGGTAAGAGCTGATGGTAGGGTTCGAGTGTGGCGCAGACCCCACGAAGCCATGGACCCAAACTGTCAGCAAGGCACTGTTCAAGCTGGTGGTGGCTCCGTAATGGTGTGGGCTGTTTTTTCATGGCATGGACTTGGTCCTCTGGTGCGACTGGACCGAACATTGACTGGAAATGCTTATGTTCAACTACTTGGAGATCACTTGCAGCCATTCATGGACTTCATGTACCCAAACAACGACGGGATTTTTATGGATGACAATGCGCCATGTCACCGGGCCACAACTGTTCGCGATTGGTTTGAAGAACATTCTGGACAATTCCAACGAATGATCTGGCCACCTAGATCGCCCGACATGAATCCCATCGAGCATTTATGGGACATCATCGAGAGGTCTGTTCGTGCCCAAAATCCTGCACCATCAACGCTTTCACAATTATGGACGTCTATCGAGACAGCATGGCTCAATATTCCTGCAGAAGACTTCCAACGACTTGTTGAGTCCATGCCACATCTAGTTGCTGCACTTCGCCGGGCGAAAGGAGGGCCGACACGATATTAAGAGGTATCCCATGACTTTGTCACTTCAGTGTATGTAGTCTGCAACTGAAACATCTACAATCGGTCCCTAATTGTATCGAGTTTTTAAAATCCCTTTTCGTCATTTTTTTTTTTCTTTTTAATTCTTTCCTAGTATTTTTCTTTTTGTTTATTTTTAATAATTTGAAGCAATTTCTTATATTTTTATTTCTAATGAAATGAATCCATTTTTCCATACTCTATATTAATAATTACGCATCCAAATGTTAATTCAAATTCGATTAAGATGAGGAGGTTAAAGGGTGTGCTGCCCCCTCCCCCTCTTAAGGGTACTTCATCATGGATACCGGCATTCTGTTCACCGACATAGTTGCTGTGACTTGAAACTTTACAAAACAATTTTAGCCGAGGACGTATTTTGGCCTGTCTGTTATAAGCTAGCCTTTGGATTAATTTTTGAGGTAAAAATGAATCCAAATGCTAGCTGATTCTGATAATGTATCTGATTCTGATAATGCTTTATTAAATTTGTGATATAAGAGAGCAGCCTACTCGTTATATATAATTGCAAAATATAATCAGTAAAATGATTTTTGAGGTGGATTCTCTGTTCATCGAGTTCGCCAAAAACAAATATTTCATCGAAATATTTTCCTTTGTCAAGTGTTTCGCAAAAATATATCCAGTTCGGGTCCAATACCACAACAGTTACGACCCGGAGGTGAGGTGGAGCGGCTCCGCTGAAGGGCGGCTCCACTGAAGTGCGTCCGTCGCAGTCAAAGAACGGAGCGACCCGAGTTTAACATATTAGGCCATTTCCTTTTCTCCTCGACACGTGCCTGTCTCTGGTTTCAACACGCCAATGGAAGACTGCAATTTATTTTCTACTTACTAGGTTAGTTGATGGGTTCCTGATGGCCGAGTGGCTAGCGCTCTGGCGCTCGGTACCACAGGTATCGGTTTCGAATCCCGGCGGTACCATGGGTGTTTGTAGTGGTTCGGAATCCACTTTTTAAAGCTTAGATCCCGGTCCTAATAGGATTGTAGAGCGTTGCGGGAGCATTGTTACACCGCGTCCGTGGATTACCTTCAAGTTACACGCACTCCCTAGGTAGTGCAAAGTGAGTAACATCGGTGTAGCCCTTATGGCATAAAAGATCATGGTCTATCTTGCCAGCCGCAATAGGAAAACAAGTAATATATATATAAAAAAATTTAAGTCAATTCTTACTGTTTTTTCACTACTGTCAATTATTGCAAAAAGTCCTTTATAAATAATTTTTCATTCATTTTTTTAAGTTTATCTGGCGCCGTCTATTGGTAGATATATGCAACTTAAATCTAAAAAAAAAATTTAATTAATTAATTAAATTTAATGAATGAATTAATATTTGAAAAACTGCATTAACATAAAGTGGAAGTTAAGTGGAAGAATAAAAAGTATTCTATGAACGATTGAAAATTTGAACAAAATATAGATAGGGAGAGTGTGAGCTAATAGAAGGAATTGAAAAAAAAAAAAAAAAAAAGGTTAATTGATTAAATTAAAATTAAAATTACAATGAGTTGACATTTAAGTCAACAATGAATAAGTTAAAAACAACCCCATTGCACACAAAGAATCATTGCAATTATTTCCCAAGCGCTCTGAGAAAAGGGGCCTCCATTCGGCCAGTTTCCAATGATCTCCCCCGAGGGTAAATCTGTAGGCAGAAAGTTCCTGTTTGGGTACAACAGAAGGCGTTGATTTACAGTGGTTATTGATAAACGGGCGCACAGAGATTTAGAAGTGAAAAAAATATCTATTTATAATTTTCTTATCGTGAATTGGCATCATCCATTTGTTTTTAAATTTTTGAAAATAATTAAATGAAAACAACTTTATTAAGAAAAAAAATTTTTTTAGTTACTTTTTCTTACCCATGTTGGAAAACTTTTTTTCTTAAGAGGGTTCAAAACTATGGATGGAGTTCGTAAAAATTATAATAGCACTAAAATTATAATATCAATCCAAACCTGAAGCGCGTGACGTATTGCATAAGGGAAAAAGCGCAACGGCGCACTCCGAGGAGCCTGTTTCAACAAAGCGCTGTTTTCAACCTGTTTTCCCGATCTCGTGACTTTGGACGGGGGAAAAAAAAAACTCTGTAACATTTAATAAAAATATAACTTTCCTATCGCGATTCACTTAAAGTACGTGAAATACATTATTTCTAAAATAAAAAAAAATTTAAAAGTGAAAATTAAAACAGATACATGAACGTTTTTCGTTGAAATGGCCAAAAAGTGTATTATGTGTAAACATGTTTACAAAACGATTCTGACAAATTCCTGTTCGCAAGTCCTGCATTTATTTATGTTTCCTGCTGATAACGTTTAATCGCTGATTCACGATACACGGGTAGGGGAAATGTTATTGCATTCACAACTCTGATAGCTTCGGGCATGAAATATTTTAAAGAGCATTACACAAAGTTGGCATAAATGAACATTTTTAAAATCATTTTCGATGAAATTATTACCCAAGAAAGGCTATTAATGTAAATCACAACTATTTAGAAAAATTAACTTTGCATTGGTTGACAACAACAATAAAAAAAATGAACCTTATCTTTTCGAAATCGTTGTAGAGGAGCAAACCTCTTTTTTTCTTAACGTCAGTAATAGCCAATAGTAAAAAGGCTTGCCAAGCCATCATCACAGGGGTTATGGCTACAAAGTAAGTCAAGTGTTTTCCCCAAACTGGCAACCCCGATAAGCGCTCTATTACATTAGAAGTAAAACGACTGACGTCAACGACGATTGTTATAACTCTAGTAACCCTATCTGAAACTAGCACATTGTTTCCATTCAGTTGTCGTCTTGCGTACGATGTGTGGTATCTGTGCTAGTCTCATTTTCTGAGCTAGTCTGTTGCGTGAAAGACGACCGATGAGAGCATTTCTTATGCGGCAAATTTCAGGCGATCGGACTTGCTGAAAACGATTTTTTTTTTTTTCTGTTTCGTTAACCGAGTGCACATTTCGCCATCATTGGATTTTTTTTTTTTTCGGGGCGACGCAACACCGGCACCCTAAACTATTTTGACGATAAAACAATTCGTTTTCATAAAACAAATAACTCTATTTGAAATGAAATCTTATTATTGTTATTATTATTTTTATATATAAAGTGAAGAAATAAAAGCGTTCAATATTGAGGAGTGTTTGGCGACGGACCACTGGTGCCCGCCTAACGGAAAAGTGCGCACGTCTTGTGAGATTGTACAGTTGGAAAAGCACCCACGTATCTGACTGCACCCATGAACCTAGATATGAAAACGCAACGCCGTAGTACTGAAACGGCTACACCAGGGATGGGCAAACTCGGTCTGGCCGGAAGGTTCTATCCGGCCCGAAGAGGGAATTTTTAATTTGCCGGTCCGAGGCAAATTAAAAGAAACATATATTTATGTATTATATATCCATCTGCTTTTCTACTTTGGTTAAATACTTTTTTTCTTCCTTTTTTTCAAAGGACTGGTGATCTTTTTACTTTCTCTATTTTTTGTTCTGCAAAACATAAATCCACGGAGGTAGCAACATTGACGGATGCGCATTTAGCCCCGTTCCTTAGAATCAGTACGTCTCACTTCGCACCTCAATATAAGGAATTTCTGAAAATGAAAGCGAAATTTCATTCATCTCATTAACATATTTAAATTGTAATACTTGTATATTGTTCTTAAAATTTTAGAAAAATTTCTCTTGGTCCGCCAAACTTCTTTTTTTTTTCGATTTTTGGCCCGCCACCGAAAAAGTTTGCCCATCCGTGGGCTACACATACGAACCGTCGACGTCATGCCAGGCATCCGAAAGCTAATGCAGGCGAGATTCAATGGACGTTTCGGCGAAGGTCGTCCGACAAGCAGGCCGAAGATGTTTACGCTACGTTTAGATGGAGGAGAAAAAGAAGAAAAAAAAAAATCTTATCCAATATCGCATCACTTTTACGTCACGAATGTGACCTCGAAAACCGCATTCGGCACAAAAAACAGGGCGGATGCACGGATAAGTGAGTGAGTGGCTGCAATCGAGCGTCATGTTTACGGTTCGAGGCACGTCTGAAAAAAATAATCCGACGAACGTCATTCTGGAGGTGTCCCTCCTTCGAGCGAAAACAACTTTCTTTCGGAAAATTCACGAGCGAGATGTGAACGCGAAGATGAATTCGCGGCCGATTCTCCTCGAGTCGAGGCGGCCCCTTCTTTTTTTCCCGCCAAACACCCTGGCGGAAGAAGAATGCCTCCGCTGTCCCGCAACAATGGGCAGCAGCTGATGCATTCCGTGTGTCCCACAATAATAGTAGTAAAAAATAAATATAGAAAGCAACATGTGTTATTCGAAAAATACACAGTCCAGTCACATTAATGTGACCACCAACTACTTTCGACGTCAACGTGACATAACCCATCACAAAAGGCAAGAGGCAACACATTGCAGTGGAATGTATATAAAGAATACCACTTAATACCACCTTCCACACTCCACTTAAAGCCAGAATACACAAGAGTGTATATTCTGGGTTTTGACAGGTGGTCACATTAATGTGACTGGACTGTGTAGATTAGATTAAACAATCCCTTAAAAATAGGATTCGTCATTTTTATTTTGAGTGTCCAGACAGATTAAGGATTTGTCAGCCATCTCACGACTGAATTTTAAGCTTTACTCTGCTCTCCCTGTGCGCCTCATGAATTCGGCTTTCCTGATTTTACGGGGTCCCCCTTTCAAAATTGGGACTGTTGTAAGTTTGAGAATTTTAGTGGCGTGAGCTGCTGCTGAGAAACGCATGTCGTCTTTGCCCTCACGTCGACAGTTTTTTCTAAAAAAAAAATCAGCATAAGATTCACCTTGGCAATTATTTCCAAATTGTCGACAGGGCCGTTCTGTTCTATTTTGCATTCAACGCAGTTTGCATCTGTTCGTTTGTCTCTTTATGCACCCAGAATTGAGGACTCTCTTTTTTATCTTGCTTTGTGCAATGACTTGAAATACTCAATTGAAATAAAAATATTTGATTTCTATTAGCGGATGAAATTAGAAAAAGTGTTAAAATTTGTAATAGCTAAAAATTGAAAAATGTGTCGAATGAAACATTGGTTTTGATGCAGGGAGGCTTCACCATTTTGAGCTGCACCCTAACTTACAGCCGCTTTCCCTAATAGTT
This sequence comes from Caerostris extrusa, assembly GCA_021605095.1. NCBI lineage: Eukaryota > Metazoa > Arthropoda > Arachnida > Araneae > Araneidae > Caerostris > Caerostris extrusa. The sequence goes on along the minus strand of BPLR01009012.1, from coordinate 40,180 downwards.
CACATTTAAGCATGCACTTGCTGCTATTATCGTGGGAATGTGTTTATTCTGCAAATCAGAAATTTAAAAAAATATCTAATATTTACTAATTTTCAAACACAAAAACCCCTGAAAAAATTGACAACGTTTAATATTCATAATGCTATATATTAAAATATATTTGTCCTATTTACAAAACTGAGGTTCACAGAATAAAATAATAATGCATGCACATTTTTATAACTTCCCAGTCGTAACTTTTTTAACAAATTCTATATTACTAAAAATTTTTCGAAAAATTCTATTTTTTGGAGGTGATAAATGAACTTTGTGTGTAAAAAGACAAATAGTTTCAAACCTCTGCGGTGACCGAATATCCCCCTTTTTTCGCTTACATAATACACAGCTCACTTCATGAAGAATATGTGAAGACTGAACCACTCAGAGCAGTGGACTTTAGTTAGAAATATTGAAACAAAACGAATTGCCCCAAAATACGCATGCTAATGACAGAAATAAATAATCCTGCGACGAGTTTTTCATTCTTATTTGAAATCCAAGGTCACAGAGGGAAAATGAACTTTTTTGCACTCCGCCTGGCGGTTTCAGAAATGTCACGAGTACATATTTGTTTTATTTATTTGTTACGCTGAATGAGTAGTGAAAAGCAATTTTATTGTGTATCATAATGCATAGGTGATATTTATTTTAAGGAATAGCTGTAATGCTTCCTCTGTTGATCTCAGCTCATTTAGAATTAGTTTCAGGCATGCTTGGCGCAAAAGGTGGAAGAGGTCTAGTATCCTGCCACAATTTTCAAAAGAAACGGTTCATTTCTTTTTTATTATTTCAGCCGTCAATGAATGTAAACTTAACTTTACTAAATATTTGCCAAAGCTTTTAACCTAGCCTCGTCCTCAGCAGAACAATAATTCCCTCTGTGATGTGAATTTCATCTTCGGTGTTTTATCAGCTCAACAACGTATAGTTCAGATTTGATACCTACCTCAGTGTGAATAGGTCAGATGATGCATAAAAGGCAATTAAGATGACGATTATTTTTACTGTTTTACAACAGCTTCCCATTTTTATGTTTCAAAAACAATTTCTAGAGGCGTTCAAATAAAAGATACAGATTACGAGCCGCTCAGGACAGTGAAGTCATGCATTCAAATTTTTCAATTCAATTAGTATGCATTGTTTGCTGTATAACCATACTGTAATGATTACAATCATTTTCAAAATCGAATGAAATTTCAGCTACATGTTCTGAATGAAGCATTGGCCTTTTGAAAAGATTTATTGAGAGATGAGATAGTGTCATTCTTGTGAACCTTTTTTTCTCCTTCAATTCTTTTATCTTAGCTATTCAATGGGCTGTCACTCACTGAGTAGTGATAAAATAGAATTCTGAAGGAACAGAAAGTTTGTGTGTGTGGGGGGCAAACACCTACCGTCCATTTCGTACAACAGTTGGCGCCGCATCGCCTCTTGGCTTCTTTTCCCCGCCTGCATTTATTTAGGAAACCTAAACACGAAGCGATGCCGAATATTCTTTTTCTCAAGTCACACATTTGTTGATCTATGTGCGCACTAAAATATTTACAACTTTGGTCATTTTACCAGAAATGTACTAAAACATTACAAGAAAATTCATATAAAAGATTATTTCATCTTTAATCATATTGGAATGAAAACATTAAACAGTAAAATTGACTAATAGAAAATAAATATGAAATATTCAGAAACAATTAAATTTGCATCTATTTGCTACTAAACAAATGAATCATTTCTTTGTGAAAATCATTGTAGGTTAGTAGACATTTTTCTCCCTTCGCGCCAACAGTGTGGCCAAAAATCGCCAAGCCATCATCGCATATGTAAAATTATAGAGTAAAAGTCACATGCATGATCACGTGAGGAGTAGGGTTGCCCCAAAATATTATATTACTCCCGTATGATGTCACTCAGCTCCTCTTTAAAATGGTACCCTTCTTTCAGTTCAATGCATGTATAACGGATATAAATGTGATACATATTCTTTTAGTACACTCTTTTTCTCACTAAAAGGTGAGGAACGAGGAATACTTTTTTCTCCCTCTTTTAGAATTGTGAAAGACACTCTTTTTTTTTTTTTTTTTTTTCATTTTACCTGATTATGCTGATTACCTTTAAGGACTCGTTCTCGAATACCAGGCCTACTGACGTAACTCTGAAAATCATCTCAGATAAAAACTACATCCAACACGAATGCATGATGAGACGCGCACAGTGTCTGTCGAAAGGATCGCACAACCCGCACAGCGATTTCCATTGCAGGCCAGAAGGTGCGCTGCATCCGTGGTCAGGCTGGCGTATGGGAGTCTTCTGGGGTTTTCGACAAGTGACACCCTCAAAAGGCAGCGTCCTCACCCGTCGTCGGTGGATTACACGGAGGCCCATCTAAGTTGCAAAAAAAAAAAAAAAAAAAAAAAACCCGACAGGAATGTGTCGTCGCGTATCAGTTCCCAGAAAAACAGTTTTCGATAAAAACAAAATTGCAATGAATAACTGAAATGCTCGGTGCATTATTCATTCAATATCTCGTTAAGCACAACTCGTGATCCGAACTAATGAAACCATCCGTTCGCGCGTTCGTCGAATTTGTACTCCTCCAAACAAGGCCACAGCGAGAGGTCCGTGTGTTTACTGCACGCGAAGAGTATGGTTTATGTGGCCTTGGGAGGAGGGTCACGCGCCCGAGGACAGCTTCCTGACGAAGAAGAAGGCAGGGCGCGCTTTATTACCATCGTGTATTTATTGGATCAGCTCTTGTAAAAAAATGCTCGCATGACAACGAACGCCGTATTTGGTAAAAAATTCAACTGTGCGTCGCGCGCGAAAAACAAAACAAAAGCCTAATAAGGCAAGAAACATTTTTTATCACGTGTATAAGATAACATTAAAATAATATGCCTTTTTCAGGATTAATAAGATAATAAATCTATAAAGCACTGAACGTGTTTTATTAGAATGTTAATAAAATAAGCCTAACTAAGATAATATATATCATGGTGATATGCCTTCTTAGGGTTATTAAGATAATAAACTTAATAAGACATATTTCTTATTAGATGTATAGGATAATAAACCTAACTAACATAATTTATCTTGATAATAAGTTACAGAATACGTTTTCTTAGATGTATAAGATAATAAGCTTAACTAATATATATATATATATATATATAACATGCCAGGACTATTAAAAAAAGTAAACTTAATAAGGCATGGACAATGCTTCAATAGGTGTATAATGTAAGAAGTCTCAGTACAAATTAACTTTCAAGAAAGTAGAATTTTTGGCGTCCGAAAAATGGTGAATATGATTATTGAATAGCATTTATTTTCTACAGCCAAAAAGTTGCTAGCTATCAAAGCAATCATTACAAAGCCTAGCTTAAACTACGGCTAACTATTTTGTAATTTTTACTACGGTTACCACACATCTGCCTTCACAAATTTATTTAAATATTTTTCTTTTCGTCCTCTGCATAGTTCATGACGGTTCCAGTTTATTTAAACATTTCTTTTTTTCCTTCACGCGCAGTCAGCTCTCGCGCAATATTGCTGTCTCGCTGAGATATTATGAGACAATTCCTTCTATTAACTAACACTCTCCCTATATATATCTAGTTCAAAATTTCAATCGTTCATAAAATATTTTTGATTCATCCACTCAAGTTCAAATACATTTTTTTCAACTTGCAGTGGATGACACTAGATGTTAATACAGTTTTTTCAAATATTAATTCATTCATTAAATTTTATAAATTAATTTTAGTTTTTTTTTTTTTACATTTAAGTTGCATATATCTACAAATAGATGGCCTAAATGTGAGAGGAAAATTTCAACTTTATTTATAAAGGACTTTCAACAATATAGTGTAAAAGGTAGGAATTGACTTAAAAATTTTAGTATTATTAGGATGCCTTATTCCTATATAAATTGGCAACGCCCTTTTAATGAAGCGGCATATTCTTGTTCTTCTTTTTTATCCTTTTTGGAATTTTATTTATTTATTTATTTTTTTTTTGAAATTGGTATCATTTAAAAAACAATGAGAGTAAACTGGCTCGGTAACCGAAAAGGAACAAGGAAAAATACAATTCGTTCTGCTACAAAAGAAGGGAAATAATTTGTCAAGGATTGTTTGTTGAATTCAAACGTTTTGGTAGAGAAATAAATAAATGAAAAAAAAAAAATGATAGTCCTTGCTAAAAAATTCTCGCGTCTTGTTTCCGTGCAGTCGTATTGAGTTAAAAAACATTTGCTCTATGTTTCGGTACATACACATTGAAAAAACACATTTTATAATTTAAATAGCAAATGTGTTGATCCATGCAGCCATTAGTATTTCAATGTAATAGAATTCCATCTGCTTTGTTGATCGTCATTCTAAAACGAAACATGTATTTTGGCAATAAATATTGCAAAGATTAAAAAAAAAAAAATCATGCAAATACGAATAGAATCCCACAACCAAGCTAGCATTGGGTCGACCAAAATAGATCTGTTCTAGTCTGCAATAACTATGTCTTTCTCCGTATTTCAGTGTAGGAGCTGAAAATTTTGGAACTTTTCTAAAACTAAACTACAGGGCGACTTCAGACGAATCCGCTCCTCTCGCAAAAACGCACTTTTCCGTTAGCCGAGCCCAAGCGATCCCTCGCCAATATCGCTACATATAGAACGTTTTTATGTCTATAGTTTTTAATTCTTAAGTTCCTGAAATTTAAAAAAGAAAACGAATGGGGTTATTTGTTTTATGATAATGAGTTGCATGCACATCAACCCTTTTAAACGATTTCCGTAGATGAATATGAGTCCTCTTCACAGGCAACATCTTTCTCGCTGTCATCCACACAGTTCCCAATGCAGCACTGCTTGGCGACATTTTTGCTTTCATGGCGACATGTTTGAATGCTGCAGAATTTCGGCTGCTATACAGATTTGAATTTAGGGTAAATTTTTGTGATAAAGAAACGAGCTCTCCTGCTAAACACGGATCGTCTTATAATCGGAAATACGATATAGAAATAATTTGTAAAAATACTTTTCAAATTATTTTTCTTATGAAATTAAAACTGCATCATCAAAATATGAGTGCTTTCAAACAAATATTTTTTTTGTAATATATTCATATATAAAAATATTCAAAACAAATATTTTTTGTTATAACATGGACAATTACGTAAGTATTGCAAAAGAAAAATGTTATTTTCAGAATGGGCTTCTTGTAGAATAAACAAAATTAGGTTCCATACTCGGGGGAGGGAGGGGGGGAATAAACGGAAAAATTTCGAACTCATGATTTCCGACTCCTAATCCAGGTTTTCTTATTCCGACTCCCGACTCATGTCCACAATTATACATTCCGTGATATTTACTGAGGGATTTCCAAGAATATGTGTAAATCCAATGACTTTCATTGAATTCATATGTCCATAAAGAAGTTTTTGATAACAAAATATTTTTTTACAATTTTAAAGGTATAGTGTTTGCACTCACTTGAGATATATCCTTGTAATTTACACGCGCTTACAAAAAGAAACAACACTTGCGAAGTATAACAATGAAAAATAAACAGATAAAGAGCATTATAGAATGGCCAAAGACAAGAATTGGAGAATGGCATGTTAGAATGTAAACTGTAATACATTCATTCTTATTCGCTGTTAGTAATGGGACAGTTTCCGTGAGATCTTTTTACAGGGTGGATTCAAGATGGCATTTCAGAAGTCTCTAATTGATTTGTTGCTAAAGCAGTCACTGTCTATGGTAGGGGTTGTATTACGAAAGAACTTAATTGAATGGCTTGCTTAACATCTAAATACAACATTATTTCATATAAATTTTGGAAAAAGTTTTTAAACCGACCGCTTCAAAAACATTCAACATGATGTGGCAATACTCAAAAACAAATAATAAAAAATAAAAAAATAAAAAAAATTTAAGTCAATTCCTACTTTTTCACTCTATTGCAGAAAGTCCTTTATAAATATTTTTCATTCATTTTTACAAGTTTATCTGGGCCCCTCTATTGGTAGATATATGCCACTTAAATCTAAAAAAAATTAAAAAAAAGCTAAAATTAATTAATTAAATTAAATTAGGGAATTAATATTTGAAAAAACGGTATTAACATCAAGTGTCATCCACTACAAGTTCAAAAAAAAAAGAATGTATTTGAACTCGAGTGGATGAATCAAAAAAGTATTTCATGAATGATTGAACATTTTAGCAAGATACATATAGGGAGAGTGTGAGCTAATAGAAGGAATTGAATATTATTCCCGACTGAAAACAACACAAAACCTTCTTACGGTCATATCATTTTCCAATGAGACATCCGCCCTTGATGCGCTTATCGGCTTATGAAATATTTCAGCGTCCTCGTTGTAACGACGTCGTAACTGACTCTTTTCCTCAATCAATTCTCCAGCTGGACGAAAAATTGACTGTTTCAGAGTTTGCTGCTGGTTGCATTTAAAAATCGGATCGAACGATGAGTGAGCGCAGAAAGAAATAACGACGTAAACAAATGATATTGATATACGAAACGAAAAGGACTGAAACCCACGTAGCTGAATTATTGAATGTTACATATACCTATTTATTCACTTTCAGGTCGTCGTTAACCTAATAAAAAAGGAAAAATAAATATAAAACTATATTAAATATTAAAAATGAGATTAAATGGTAATTGGCGTGGAAGACAATCATTCAACAATAATGATGCAGACAAAGGGCATTGATATTAGAAACAAAAAAGACTGGAAGCCCTGTTCTGAATGGTTGAATGTTTCATACATCTATTCATTCACTTTCAGGTCGTCAATAACATGTATAAAAAGAAAAAAACACTGTGTATTTTAAAAAGGAATCTCAAATACTCTTAAAATTGTAGCATTTTTTGTTCATCTAAATCTTTCTCTGAATCACACAAACACACTATGCAAAACTATGTCCTTTGTCATATTTGGTTTAAAAAGATATCAGGTATGTCTAGTTACTACACAAGTGCATTTAAAAAATTTTATTTACTAACACTTTTTTTTTTTTCCTGAAATATGTGTTTAAATGTTTTTCAGATTTTTAAAAACCTGCCCATTTGTTGTGCCCGATACTATTAAAAGTATTACCATTAAACCATTTGAAAGAATCAATTTAATTTTTAATTTTCCGTCTCCTTATGTCTCTTTACATAATAATTTTATGAACAATAGATTTTTTTAGAATATTTTTATAGTATTTTAATTTTTGAATCATTGTCATGATCAGTGTCAAAAACAGCCTGTAGTCTTTTGTCCAAAAATAAGCATAAAATATTTTAAAAAAAAAGAAAAAGAAAAATAAATTGAGTAGTATAGAATATGAAATGTCAATGAGTATAGGAAATATTATTGAAGGCTTTGGAAAATTAGAAAAATGTGCGATTTATTTAGCAATTCCCAAAATAGGATGTGTGCCATGACTATCTGCACTAAAATATTTCATGAATAAATTTCAAAGTTTCACGAAATGCTGATAACATAATCAAGCGATTCTGAACATTTCGGGAAATGCCTGAAATTCTTCTTCTCAACTCATATGCTTTTATTGAACGGTCTGCGGTTGTGCCACGATTTCCGAAAAGAAATGCTTCATTTTTTGAGATGGCCATGAATGTGAATATAATTTTTCTAAATATTTAACATTTATATTCTCAAAAAACTGTTCACCCAAAATAATTTTAAAAATAAAATGTTCATTTATACGAACTTCTTGTGATGTTTTATTCCGTTTCATGCAAAATGATCCGAGCTATAAACAAGCACAGCGGCATTTCAAGTGTCTGTTTATCTTGAGTAAGCACATAGCTCAACAAACGTATGACACGAGAAGAACTTTCAGAATCTCTTCGCAGCTTGTTTACCTTTTAAAATAAATGCTTCCAGAGAGGAGGAGCGATGCAGTGCGAAACCGATGTACAAACCGAAATCTTTCTACTCCTTTAGAACTATTTTATGGCTATACGATTTGCATGGTCAGCTGATTCAGGAATGGAGAGTTACGTTTACGTGTCCAGTTTGAAGTATTTATCACCTCACTTGGGAAATCACATCATCAAGCAAACATGCTGGTGGGAGGAGGGATGTAGCGGGACTCATTTCCCGCTGGTCTATCTCGAAGTCTAGACGTGTTACGGGAGTGATGAATGGCTTATGGGATAGGTTTCGACGAGATCTAACTGCAAGCCACAATGAAATAAAGCTAAATATGTGTGAAATTGAAAAATAAGTGAAATGTCTATTTCCATGCAATGAAGGTGAGTGCAAAGAAACGTATTGCAGACAACTGAGAGAGATCAAAAACCATATGCAGGTAGACAACGTAACGAAGTTTGCCCTCAGAATGACCCTCAGTAGACCCTGGTGGGAACACCACTAGGGTCTACAGAAACTTCATTACCTTACTGCATGTAGGCAACGACTCATTGTGCCTGCATTGACATCATTCTGTTTCGAAGAAAGTCTGTTCCTTTTCTCTTCCATCCCATTCTCGCCCCCTCCCCCTTGTTCAGGGAGACGTACTTTCGGATGGTCGGATGAACATAATTCTGCCACCTTGCAGACGTCTCTTCTACCAGATCTTTCTCTTATTGGGTTTGTGTGTGTGTGCAAAATTCTGCAAATACCCCTCAAAGATTAATTTAAAACCGAAAAGAACTTTCGGATGTTTACCTTTAGTTTTAAAATCTAAAAGTACGAGAACCACCACATTTGAAACCTTTTTGACTCTCGACAAAATTGAAAAGTCAAAACATATTCTAAAGTTGTAAGTGAGACAAAAAAGTCGGACTTATTAAGAAGAAAGACTCATTTGTGAGAAAAGCAGTACAGCAATTGCAGAAGTGCTTACAGTAATTGCAAATATTTTTTCATTTTTTAAGTTAGACGATGTCTATGTTTATGGAACCGAAGTTTTTTCAATTTTTATAATATATATATTTTTTTCTTTTAATATTTCCTCGTGTTTTTGGAGTAACTTCGAATACACGAATGAACAAAAACAAAGTCAGCAGGTGCGTGAATTGCATTTTAGCTCTTTGCGCCCATATTTTAGTGAAGGCGCGCGTGAAAGACTAGAAATGCGTCCGTGAGGCTCTGGAAATACGATCAGGATGACACGATGCCGGTTTAGCCCGAAGCACTTAAAAATCCAGTTAAATAATGAAATGTCCTGAGAAGGTGTGGACACATCAATGCGTTTCCCATTCTCAGCAATGTTCGTTCAGATCCGTGGAGGCCGAATGCAGATCTGTAATGGTAAGCAGGATGCGAGTTTAATTTGTGGTAAGGATAGGACAAATGAGTTCTATGTTATGGTAGGCGAAGTGTGATTATTATTTTTCCCTTTTTCAAAATACTTTTTCTTTTCCAGCATAATCGCTGCTTTCACACCACGCTATTTATTGCACTGCTTCTGTTTAGAAGCAACAAGCGCACTTCACTGATGCTTCCGTAATCTCAGTTCGAAATACGATACTCAAGGAAAATGTTATCAGGTCATTACGAAAGGACATCTGAAAAAGCTTTACAAGTGCTGATAAACCCTATCTTTGTTTTGACGGGCCCAAGTGCCTCCGATCTATGGACCTAGTCTGAAAAATGCTGGGCTCACTTAATCGCAGTCATGATTTCCTTATCTGCCACTGCGTCAACACATTTTATCTTTTAATGCTAAAGAAAATCTTCTTCATTTATTGGATAGAGATATCCTTCTTCCACAATTCGAATTGAATTCATTTTTTTTTTTTTCATTTTCAATAATCTAATTTTTCCAAATACGACTTTGTGCAAGAATATGTATATATTATTTCAAATACTCTTCTGTTTCAGAGCTATTATTATTATTTTTTTTTCAAATGCGTTCAGTTTTAGAATTTTTGAATGTTTCAAATTCCGTTCTGTTTTAGAATTTTTTGATTGCGTGTTTCAAATGGCGTTCCTTTTCAGAAAAATAATATTGAAGTTATGCGTTGTTAGAATTTGGTTGAATAAATTTTTATTTTTTATACTTATTTTTTAATTATAGAAATTAAAGTCTAAAGTGAGCCATTCGGATCGAAAACGGATTTAAATCCTCTGAATGCATCACCGGAGCAGTTCGAGTTTATCTCTGATTTTCTCATTCCAAATATTTTCATTTCAAATAATAATATAAAACGAAAACACAATGCTGATGAGCACTGAAAAACACGCTTTTGGGTCCGCAGAGCAGCACGGGATGACGACAGTTGGCGTCGTGAATTGTGCAAAAGAAACTCGGTTGAATCAAAAATTGTCCTCAAATGTGTTTCGAAAGGATACGAAAATACTCGGGTTGATGTGTTAAGGAATTGACTACACGAGGCTTTTATTGGGTGATTTTCAACAGTGTTAACTGATGTATGCATTTCGAATTTTTTTTTTTTTTTTTTAAATTTGCTCTTGAATTACGATTTATTATTATTTTTTTAAATGTTAGAGCAAACTTTCGTGCGGCCATTTTACTTTAAAAATATAATAATTTTCTAAAAAATATTTTCAGATTTTGATAAAAGACTGCATTTTAGTGAAAGATGGAAGAAAACATTTAAAAATTAGAAAAAGTATTCCATTCCCTGTTTTCTTCCATTGCACTGAATACCGGACATCGTGTCGTAGGCCTTTTCTGCGTGCTATGCATCCATTTTGGAGCAGAGGAGAAGCGCTCAGTAAAACTATTCCCGCGTGATATTTTTAAAAAGGTGTATCAGTAGCCACGTATTGAATATTGTAATATCGCGAATCTAATTCTTTATTGCTTTTCGTCAAACACTACTTTATTTATTTAGTTCATATGAATTATATATATATATATAAATATATGTGTGTGTTAGACGATTTTCAAGGATTTTTTCGCAGGATCTCCACAACTGGTAGAGATCATCTTCAGATGTGTCCGATGCGTCGCTCAGCGGCACGAGCGCTGCTAGGGAGCATTACGGCTGAAGTACATTCCGCTTGTGGCTTTGTTGTAGACACTATTTCAAAAAACGAGGAGACTCGAGGATGTTTGGGATGTTCAGCATCATCTTCCTCGTACGTTGGACTACCTGGCGAACAACCCTCCTTTAAGCAAGCAAACAGAAAGAGCAGCAAAAAAAAAAAAAAAAAAAAAAAAAAAAAAATGCGCTCTTTTATGCGCCTCTTTATTCATGTACATCCAATAAAAGACACGCATCAGTGAGATGTATTTAAGTTTGAATTGATGATCCTCAAATATTTTCATCGTACACACCAAAATGATGATGCCAAAATGATAAAAATACCTCATGAGGATTATCAATGATGAGCTCACGCACTTTCGTCAGCAGCACACCCCTACTGGGGTGCGGTTTCATTCTTTCTTTTCTTTTTATTAACGAATTTGCTGCTGCACTTTCCACTCAATAGAATGAAGAAAATATAGTTCTTATTCTTCTGCTTCAAGCGCCCCCATCCCCTCGGCAGTTGCATTGCACCCTGGCGGACGGCATCGTACGCTTTGAAAATCAGTGGCTCTAAATGACAAAAAAGGAATACTTTTACTTATGTTCTACGCCGTGCTATTGAATCAATACACTTTCTCTGCGACAAGAACAACAGCCTTGAAAGCATGCGTCATGAATACTCAGGTGTCAAATTCAACATAAATAAATAAAAAAAAAAAGGCAAGAAACAACTCGATCCGCGTGGAGGCCCCTCGCATCACACATTCGTCATTCGCAGCGTGGAACAAAAAGAGCACTCTCCACTGAACTTGGCCTTCGCCAGCCACGTGGCCTTGAACTGGTGGCTGATGGAGAAGGATTGGGGGGGTGAGAATGATGTTTGAAAAAGAAATAATAACGGAGACGATTTGCACCTTCATTTTACTGCAACACAAACCATCAGCAAGAGAAAAAAAAAAATTTTTTTACACCTGCCCTAACCCAGATGCTCTGAAAGTGAGAACACTACGGGTGTCGTCGGGTGAAATGAAACCCTTTTTTACGTTTTTAACTTTTTAATATTAATACAATTTATATTTATTTCTTCAATTTTCGGCTGTTGTGATCCCAGTCTGTTCAATTTTTGTGATCTCGCGCACATTCACCTTGCGATTATTCACAGATTTTTCAAAGATGGCCAGTTGTGATCACGTCATACGTAAAAGTCTTATCGTGGAGTCAAGAGTCGTGTTAAAAATCCGACCCTTTTTTTTTTTTTTTTTTCTAAATTCTGATGATGAATGCCTAAAAGAATGTACAAAGAGGGCCGCTCAAGTGCGTCATTCGCAAATGCAAGCAAGACGCAGACCGAGTCAGCGTCGAAAGAAACCTCTTCTCGAGGACTACTTTGGACTCACAATGAAAGTTCTTATAGAAGGTTTATTTTGGAACCTTCTGGAGAAGGTTCCCCAATTCTGCATCTGCCGGCCAATTGACTTGAATGAAGAAAACAATCTCTGCCGTTGGAAGCAGAACGGCGCAGTTGAGGGCGAACAACGACAACCCGTTCACGAGGTGCCTCTGTTTCTCTAGGGGAGCTATGTTATTGCGAGGTGCACCGCTCTTCGGCGACCACTCATCCGTCATCCGCAAGCCTCTCATTTGTCGTCTACGTAAAGACATTTTGAATGATAACAGTTGGTTGATTCAGAAAGCTCTGCTCCATCCATTCAGAGGATTAGAATTCTGAATTTAATAATACTAATAATAAATAAAACAGGATAAAAATTATTGAAATAACGAATAATTTAAACGATGCGATCGTTTTTTTTACTTTATTTAAAATGAAAAAAAAGGGGGAAGGCACCCTTCTCTGCTCCCTTCCCTTGAAAACATCTCAGCGGAATGCAACGGCCCCAGCCGTGTCCACAACTCGCACCTAACTGTGACGATCCCACACAAAACTGCTATATCAGCAACGTAAATAACCGTCCACGGCTTTTCCAGGACCCCACCACCTCTCATGAAATCAACGTCCGTAAGATCTTCTGCATTTGCTCCACACCACTTATCACATCCATTGAATGAATGGCGTAGATCAGGGATTCTCAAACTTTTTCAAGTCGGGGAACGTTTGCAAAAGAATTGTAGGCGCACAGTATCTAAAATTTCTGAGAAATAAGCACCCTCTATTAACGCCTCTCAGTTTTATGTCCAGATGGTCAACTCCACAGACTTACTACCTACAGGCTACAATGGAATTTTGTTTGATACTAAAAATAACATAAACACCATCGCTCCTAGTAGCCCACCTGGAAAGCGACAACTCCTAGTTTCTCGAAACACTTACAGGGCGTATTAACGCTGTTTGGCGATTGCATATGTGAGGTAAGAAGAAAAGCGACCAGAATGGTTAGTTGTTTCTAATCTCTGAACTAGAAAACTGACAAGAAAGAGATCAACACTATTTATTTTCATATCTGGTCACACATTTCTCTGGAACAGCGCCCTTTGACAACCACTGGATGTTGACAGAATGACGTTGCGCAATGATTCCTGTGATTGCATGAACTGTGCACTGCGAGTTACCGAGGTTTGTGGAATCACCGAGATGGCCGTTTTGTCTTCCGTCGATGGCTGTTCGCGCTGTCTGTCAGCGTATGACTTTCTGGATTTGCCCCTCTCTCGATGCTTTTCTTGACGGTTTTACGCTTCCCCCTCTGGTGCATGAAAGCAAACATTCTGAAATGCCATCCAAGATTTCACTTATGTGTGGCGCATTTTATTTTATTGTGGTTCTATGTCGAGTTGGATAGTGCCGAGACATTTCATAGCGCACTTGTTTCGAAAACAAGTAACGAAGATATTTCGAACATATTTCTTCTCAAGTCATGCATTTAATTAACTATGTGCTTACTAAAGATATATAGTAAATTTTAATTTTGCTTATCATTCTGATCGTTTTGTGTGGAATAGAATAAAACATTACAAAAAGTTAATAGAAATGAATATCTTATGTATGAATTTGGAGAGAAAAGTTTATGAATAGAATACAAATGCCAACTATTTAGAAAAATTTAATTTAATTTTATTGAAAGCTAAAATCGCTGCAGGACATCCCCCCCACCACCACCAGCGAGCGCTGTCAAAAATTCTCCAATCACAAAGCGAAAGTCGCGTGCAGGTCTGCCCCAAACTGCGAGCTTCATCAATCTCGCTAATCAATGGAAGTGGTAGTACAACGATTCAAGAAGCAACCTTCCCGCATTCCATTAAACCACAGGCGATGAAGCTCGCTTTTGGATCATCAGAGCGATCATTGGGACAGCAAAGGGCATCAGCTTATGTGAGCGATGTTTCCAAGCCCAGACAACAATTGCAACTTTTTTTTTTTTTCTTATGATACAACTGTTAAGAATCGACTTATTACTTACGGGTGGAGAAAAAAAAAGTCTCCAAGCCTTATCAACAAGCGGCCAAGTCCTTTAAGCTTTATAATTAAACAATCGTGCGAATGAGGTTCACATTAAGAAACATACTTATTATTTCGATGCAGAGAACGACTAAAAAAAAAAAGCAAAATTGGGTTGCTTTTGATGTGAAAACATGTATACCGGCTTGTATGGCTACGCTTCCATATCCAGTTTGAAATATGAATCACTTAAAAAGTGCACACAATTTGCAAAGTCTGAATAGAGTTCAATCGCCTGTAGTCCTCGAACGCCTTTCTAATAGCCGCAATCAAAATCGCCTGAACGCGCAGAGTCTAGCGAGTGTGAGGCAGCTTGCCCAGAATCCTCCCTCGCCTCAGTTCCCGTTATTTTATCTCGGGATCCAGACGTTTCACGGGATTGATGAGCGAAAAGCTCTCGGCGGAATCTAATTCAATGTAACAATAGAAGCCTCAATGAAATAAAAATGGGGTAAATCCAAAAATACGTGAAATCTAAGGTGCCATTTTAAAATGTACGACTTCTATGAAACGAAGTTGGAAGCAACATTCGTATTTCAAAAAATCGTATTAAAACACCGCACGAAGATATCACTTTCTTTCGCAATTTCAGGCGAAAAATCTGTTTGGTCTGGAAACGGGTCGTTATTTTGAGCAGATTGGATTCGCATTCGGTAAGAGTTAGTGACCGACATATATAACTCTTCCACCGGACACACTTGAAATGTACCACCAAAATACATGAATTATATAATGATTTTAACTTAATAAAAAAATATTCATAAACATTCATTGACACCCATATCGACTTGACTTGACTTGGTGCTTTGAGATGTATGCCCACTGAAGCTACTTTATCTCAATTTATCTAAATGTTTTTCTTCCCAACAAATTTGCAAAAGTGGAAACGAGACCTCTTCAAAAAAAAAAAACAACTCCAAATTTTAAAATTCCAAAAAATTAGCGAAAAATTCACCATTCCAGGAGTCCAAATTTCTTTCTGAAATACCATCCCCATCGACACGACAAATGTGTGGAATGGTAAACATCCGTTTTAAAAGGGGAAACGGACGCATCGATTAGATGTTAGGGATGCCAGTCAGAAAAATGCAGTATGTATAAGTTTCGAAAGAAAAAAACAGTTTAATAGTTAATACGGATAACTCATTTTCCAATTTATATAAATGTTGAAACTTTAATGTTCAAAAATTAAAATTATTTTTATTTTCATTAAAACTCCTCTGAAATTAGCTTTCCCCTCTTTTACGCCACTTTGTTAACCCTTCCGACTTGTCCATTTGATAATTTTCCACACATTCGGTGGTCGAAAGTCTTAATTATTTTCAGTGCTTTATTCATAAAGCAAACTAAAGAACTTTATTATAAAGGAACAGAAAGTGGGTGAGACATCTCCCGTCCATTCCGAACTAGTGTTGGAGCCCCTTTTCCCTGCTGACATGTGTTCAGAAAATGTCAAGAAGAGATTATTCTTCTCATGCCCTACATTTATTCAATCATGCGCTCGGTAAAGACCAATGGATGTTATTTGTTCGTAACTGAAACCATCTTGCATGAACTGTAATAAAACAGTACAGAGAATATTTTATTTTTGAATCATTTTGGAGTATAAATTTACATTTATTCACAGCTAAAAACAGACCCTTTCTTTTGCTCTTCTTCAGCGCCAACAGCATAGATTAGTAATAACCAACAGTAAAGAGCGTTGGCTAGATGTGAAACTGAGCGGTTGCATAAGTCACGTGAGTTACAACTTCGATGCGCTCTCTATTTTATTGCGTAGAATCTAGTTTTAACCAGAGGTCGGAGTGGGGTGTGGAGCATCTGTGAAGGACCGCCCTTAAATGAAAGTGATGTTCAACGTTTTACGAATTAATGTTAGAATTAACGAGACTGCTGTGGGCGTCAATGAACACTACCGGCAGCCAGAGCCATGCTAGTCGGCGCGGAGGGAATTTTCTCGTCACAGAAAGGACGATCGGTTAAAAGATCGTGCAGAAGCAATTTCATAGTTAAGGGGATTTAACATATTACCAATTGAGCCTATTCTATAGCTCTTCTATTTTTATAAGATATATATTATTGTTTGTAAGCAAATTTTAAACTATAAGTTGGGCAAAAGCTACACATCTGAAGTTGTAAAAAAAAAAAACACTGTATACTGTATATTTATGTATAGATGTATATTTATAGATGCAGTTTTTTGATATACCGGTCGAGTTGAATAGAAGCGATGGAATTTATGTCTCTTTCTAAATCCACTAATAAAGATAGTAAAATGAATAGAAAGAGTCAGAAGTCGAGATAAAAAATCCGGTTCAGGATCCGGAAATTCTTTTGGCCCATTCCTTACTCTTGGTTTTAGCATGGAAATCAACTGCATTCGGGGCATCGCGTGGCTGTGCTGCACAAAGAGACAAGAAAGAAATTTCACTTCAAAACACTGCAGCGACGAGACGGTTGTCATGATCTCCGCATTTCGGAAAAACTGCTTCTGACGTCACTTAGAAATCGAATTTGAAGGCCATCTCTAAGAAGTGTCCTTGTCGGCACCCTTTTTTTCGTGACACACAATGGACTTAGATGCACTTTTTCTTCCAATGCAGTCGAAATAAGAGTCCCATAGAAACCGGTTTAATTTTTGTCACAAAATGGGTTAGGAATTCATCTAATGGGACACTTCTGAGGGGGCCTAACGCAACGAAAGCGCCCCGTGGACCACGTGAGTTTAGCAGTGTGCTCCTCCCAGTGTGCTCCAGGATAAAGTGAATATAAAACGAAGGGGATTCAGTGTTAGTTAAAAATCCTGATAAATATTG
The DNA here is from genome assembly GCA_021605095.1 of Caerostris extrusa. Classification (NCBI taxonomy): domain Eukaryota; kingdom Metazoa; phylum Arthropoda; class Arachnida; order Araneae; family Araneidae; genus Caerostris; species Caerostris extrusa. The sequence goes on along the minus strand of BPLR01009012.1, from coordinate 22,895 downwards.
TCCTTTAAATCGAATTTGGCCAGAATTATCAAAAATTCATCTAGGTGGAATTAAAATAACAAGAGTGGCTACTTTAAAAGATAAAAAAAATGGCATGCATAAACGGCCAGCAAATAACATAGTACCTTAGCCTAGAGTAAATGAAGAAAATTGATTTTTGTTTGAATATTGTGTATTTTTGTGATCAGTGCATTTTGTGAATATTTTTAGGAAAATTTATTGTTATATTGTGTATTTTTGTGTGATCGGTGCATACAGTGAATATTTTGAGAATTTTGGGAATATTTGAACTCTAAAAATGGTTGAATGTCAACGCTGGACGGTATGTCCGCGCCTGCGCTCGTGAACACCCCTAGCGGAGAAAAAAAAAAAAATGTATGCACGTGCCTACTTGCACAGAACCTCTGGCGGTGAAAAAAATGAGATCTGCGAGAGTGCATTAAATGGCCTCGAGTGGCTACGGTTGTTAGGAGCAGTGCAGTAATAAACGTGTTTTATTTGCATTGTGAGTGATTACTTGTGAAGCCCAAATATACAGTCCACTGAGAAATACTGCAGCGCGGGGACAGTCGTGGCTTCTTGCAGAACTGTTCGTGTTCAACTCTCAACATCTATGTAAACTGTTATTATTTAAAAATGTCTTCCCTTGACATAATGATAGAAAAGTTGTCTCTATCTCTCTATAATATACAGGATGGTTATAATTAAAAATGACCTTATTCAGATCACTGTAGAACCCATTCTGCCAAACGGATGTTGAGGAAATTTGGTTATACGGTATATGGACCATGGGGAAAGATTTCTGCAATAAAAAAATATTTCAAATTTTGAGCACCAGGGGCATTCAAAAATTTCTTATGCAAATTAGTCAAACCTATAAAAGATTTGCAGAAAAATCCAGAAAACATTCTAAGTACCTCTGTCATCGTTAACCATGCCTTTACAGACGAAATATCGAGCTTTTATTGGTAAAACTGTTTTATAAGAACGGTAGCAATAGCTTAGCTACATTTCGAGAATAGCGTCGTTTAAAGGGATTGCGAAAAGGCCCATGTCGAAGAATAGTTTGAAGAGATGGTTATGAAATACGAAGAGACCGGAGACTTGGGTGTGCTGCCAGGAAGAGGGGCGGAAACGAGTTGCGAACGAAACTATCGAAGAAGTCGTTACTGCTGTGGTAAAATATTTTTTTATATGAAACTGTAGAAACAAAATTTCAAAATGAAAAGTTATCTTAAGAAAAACATTCGCAATCTGTCTCAATGTGCAACACTGAGTGTATTCAAAAGGGTGTCATTGAATGGCACTAAATTTAAAAGCTATACGATCTAGAAGTCATTCAAAATAGACAGGGTAGATTCGAATCTTTTTTAATTATTCGTATCATTTAAATGTACAGGGTGGTTATAATTAAAATGACCCTATTCAGACCCCCCTCTAGAACCCGTTCAGCTTAACGAATTTTGATAAAACTTGGTATATACGGTATATGGACCGTGGGAAAAAGATTTCTACAATAAAAAAAATAGTTCAAATTTTGACCATCAGGGAGGCAATTTTCAAAAATCCCTTATGCAAATTAGTCAAACTTATAAAGAGACCTGCAGTCAGAGCCCAAAGACCATTCTGCGTGCCTTTGTCGTCGTTAAACATTCCTTACAGAAGAAACATCGAACTGGTACAGAACTGCAACAATAGCTTAGCTGCGCTGCGTGAATATCTTTGTTTAAAGGGATTGCGAAAAGGGCCCATGTCGAAGAATTTTTGAAGAAAATGGTTGTGAAATATGAACAGACTGGAGACTTGGGTATGCTGCCAGGAAGAGGGCGGAAACGAGTTGTGACGCCACTGCTGTGGTTGAAAAAACCTCCACTTCCAGCTATTCTTGAACAAGTGCTCGATCGGTGTCACGTGAGTTGGCCAATTCGAGGTCAACAGTACGAAAAATTCTGCTATCCATTTTAAAATGCTATCTGTATAAGATCCACGCGGCGCAAATGCTGCAACCTCAAGATCACCAAACACGCTATGAATTTTGCTTGCAGACGGAAGTTGATGACGCATGGCTTTGGAAAATTCTATGGTCAGGTGACGCGTACTGTTCTTTAGATGGAACTGTGAATAATCAGCATTGCCGCATATGGGGTTCTTCACCTCCTAATGTCCTGCCCCAGCAATCAATGCATTATGATTACGTTACTGCATGGTGTAGATTTACTGATAATTTTATCCTCGTACCGTTGTTCTCTGGAACTATCACTCCTAAAGCGTGCTCTGTCACGAGTGAACTCCTCCGACAACAGGTCATTCCTGCTTCACAGGAAGGGCGATGTTTGCAGACCACTGTTTTCATGCAAGATGGAGCAATTCCTCGCATTGGGCGCCAAGACAAAGAACTGCTCCTTGCTAACTTTGGCGAGAATCATGTAATATCCAGAGCTTTTCAGGATGCATGGCTTCCTGGTTCACCAGACTTAAATCCCTGGGATTTCTGGTTCTGGGGATTCTTAAAAGATCGTGTTTATGGAGGAGGAATTCAGACTTTACCTGAATTGAAATCCAGCATTACACGCCATGTTGCTGAAATTCCTCGAGTTTCTTGGCTCTACCATTGAACACTTTCAACACGTAATTGACGTCAATGGAGCACACGTTGAGCATATTCTGTTGTTCAATAAATGTTAATGGTTTTCAAAAATTTTTTGTTCTTCTTCAGGCGCCACTATTCTCCTGGTGGTCAAAATTTGAACTATTTCTATTGCAAAAAAATCTTTTTCCATGGTCCATATACCGTATATAGTTTCATCAAAATCCGTTAGGTAGAACGGGCTCTAGAGGGGGGTCTGAATAGGATCACTTTAATTATAACCGCCCTGTATGTGTGTGTTTAGCTTTGTTACTTTATTCTGTTTATTCTACAGTTCAATTTTTACTGCTTTATTCTGTCAATATAGTCTCAATAAATATATAATGCAATTCAACATATTATTTCTGTGCATTGTTATACTAAAATTTCACCCAACTCTTTTTTTTTTTCTCTTCGTCTGATCACGGAACGCGAAGCAGCAGCAGCAGCCGGAGAGGAACCTTGAACAGCGCACAAAGCACTCTTCTTCGACACGATGGCGAAAGGGAAAAAGAAGAGAAAAATAAATCATTTTGTTTTTAGGTTTCCATTCTCGAGGTCAACTGCAAGCGATGAAAGTGTTTTTCGAATGAACCGAGTTTCAAAAGTGTGCCCGAAATAAAGACTTATTTGAAGAAAACGAGTCAATATTAATGATGAAAATATTTTTTTGTTTCACGGATTGAAGGAAACGCGATTTGACAAAAATAATCATTTGTTTAGAATGTCATGCAATGTACAAAAAAAAAAAAAAAAAAAAAAAAAAAAAAAAAAAATTCTAGAAATTTCGCACGAATATATAGTGACTCAAAAATAAGTTCGTACACTCGTAGAAAAAACACTGTATAGCATGGAATCGAATTTGAATAATAATGTTCACTATTTTTCCACACACCCATCGATGGGATTCTGAATAAAAACGAATAACTGTCATTTCCTTTTTTACAGGAAAGCACGTCAAGAAAAAGAATACTACTGCGCCCAAAAGTAAGACCAATTTTCATTTTTTTTTTCAAAAACTATTTATTTAGTTCTTAAATTTATTTCATCGCCTTCAAAGTAATCCCCTCCGAACACAATGCACTTATGCCAACTTTTTCCAATCCTCAATGCATGCTAAAAAGTCATTGGCAGGGATGGCCTTCAAAGCCAGCGGCGATTCACGTTGAATCTCTTCAGCCGACTCAAAACGGTGTCCCCGGAGTGATCTTTTGAATTTAGGAAATAGTCAGAAGTCGCACGGTGCTAAATCAGATGAATACGGTGGTTGTGGTGGTTCATTTTTGGCGAAAAAGTCACGAAGAATCAATGCGGTGTGAGCTGGCGCATTGTGGTGATGCAAAAACCAAGAGTTGTCTTTCCATAAATGTGGCCTCTTTTTGCGAATAGCTTTACGCAAACGACGCATAACACTCAAATAATATTCCTTGTTGACAGTTTGGCCCGGCGGAAGGAATCATAATGCACCACAACACGGTAATCGAAGAAAACATGACCTTGATTTTTGAGCGACTTTGGCGTGCTCTTTTTTTCGGTCTTACTTCACCTTTGCCTCGATATTCGCTCGATTGATCGGTTGTTTCCAGGTCGTAAGCATAAATCCAAGTTTCATCTCAATTGTTATGATGCATTTCAACTTGTGCTGATAGTCAGAAAGTATTGTTTCATACACTTCAACGCGACGATGTTTTCCAAAAATTCAGTGTTTTCAGTATCAATCGAGATTTGACGCGTTTGTGGCCCAAAATATCTTTTAAAATGGAATCGACCGATCCTTTTGAAATTCCAATATCATCAGTAAGGTCTCTAATTATAAATAGACGGTTTGTAAGCACCAAATCTTTAATTTTTTGGACGTGAGCTTCATCGATTGAGGTGGATGGTCGATCAGAGGTCTCTTCGTCTTCAACGCGTTCTCTGCCTTTTTTGAACTGTTTATACCACTTTTAAACTTTTCTTTCCGTTATAGTTTACTTTAGAATGCCTTTTTGCAACATTCTATAAGTTTCTGCACACGAATATTCCATCCGCAAACAAAATTGAATGCAAGTTCTTTGCTCACTTAATTCAGCGATTTCAAATATCGCCGAAATCATTTTTTAGCGTCTCACAAATCTAGCGTAGACCAAGCGTAACTGAAACACTAATGAATATTTTGACGTCAAATTTCCTACAGATGTCAAGGGCAGTGCCAACAACCTAAAAAAAGAAATTGAAATTCCATATTCCCGGAAAATTTAAATTGAAAATTGGTTTTACATTTTGGCCACAGTAGTACAGTGTGATCACGCGACAATGCACGGTGATCGTGCACATAGTTTGGGATAAATGAAAATGGTATCCTTTTTTAATTTTGCATTTTGGAGACATTTAAAAATAGTCTTAGTTTGCCTTCTCTATTTATTGTTTAGAAATGGCCCATTGTCGTAAGGAAACAACATTTGAAAAGTGATTATTTTTCATCACAGCAATAGAAAAGCAGTTCGGAATATCGTTAGATGAGTGCATTTATCTCACTCTACAGTGCAGTATGTGATAAAACGCTACAAAGAAACATGTTCAAAGTTTCTAACGTTCTCCTATCACGTTGAGTTAACGTGATAGGAGAACGTAAGAAATTGTGAAAAATTCGTGTTCGACGGCTGTAAAGAGGGCTGAATTTCTAAGTTCGGTTTTTGTAAATGAGAAAATGAATGAAATCAGAAATAAATAAACCTGAAGCGTATTTTAAACATGTCAGACGAATGACAGAGTGATCTCTATTTGAAAGACAATTTAAAATTATCACTCTACAATACGGGTATTGGAAACAACGTTGTTGTTTTTATCAAGATTACGATCCTACGGCTCTCATTGCTTGCCTCTGGTATCTTTAAATTGACCAAAAATTCTGAAAACCCCTCTTCAATCGCCAGATTTAAACCGAATCGAACACATTTAGATGCGCAACTTTAAAACGAAAACCGAACTGGAAACAATAATCATCGATCTTAATATCTTATTACAAATGACAATTTATAACATAACATTTTAGAACGCTACGTATGCCAGTATTAAATCCAGTTGATATAAAAGATGTGCGCTTGATAAAACACTTATTTCACTGAGTTTTGTATTGAACCACAGATTCAAAGTGAAAACACCAGTAGAATTCATTCTGTTTGGAGAAAAGCTTTTCTCATCTTTGCGTGTGTACAATTATCTTGTAAAAAATTTGTTATGAATATTAATTGAATAATATAATGAACTTCGTATAAACTATCGACGACGCAGTCGAGAATTTAGAATGACGAAAAAATATATTCTGGTTTATTTGATTTGAGAAAAATATTTCTAAACGACATCAATGAAGAGTCTTTTTTATTGTTCGGTGCCGCACTGAAAACAAATCTTGGAATTGTATTCTAATGTTTTAAAATTCAATACATTTCATAACATTAAGATAAAAGTTGCAATAACATCAAAAAGGAAATTCTTATAACACTCTATTAAACAAAAGATCGCAATAAAGTCAGGTGCTTTTTTTTGTAAGAATGAATGTTTAAGAGATAAATGATTAAGTTTTATTATTTTATATATATTTTTTTAAGTACGGATTTCAACTATTTCAAAGTATTCTTTTAATAAGATTTAGAACACGAGATTATATAAATGCTAATTGCACAGAAGAAATTTCCGAGAACATTACAAGCACAAATACACACTTAAAATATTATTAGAATCAGTTTGTAATAAGTATAATTTCAAAATTTCAACGTCAAATAAAATCACACACACACACAAAAAGTTCTCAGTTTAAATCACAAAAAACTTCAGAACGGGTTTCTCTCAGAGAGTTTAAATACTACACTATCATGCAAGAATAATTTTTTTTTCTCTGCCTATTGGTTGGATAACTTAAATGACATTTATTGAAATCAATAAGGACGATGAGTGCAGCCTTCTCATTTCTACAAGAATCTGACGCACGGACCAGCACAGGTTTTTATCTATTTTCATTAGAGGCCACATTAACTTTTACAAATTTGATTTGTAAATTGAAAGAGTTTCAGATTTTGGTAAAAAAAAATAATAATAATAATTAAACTGAAGGGAACGATTCAGTTGAAGTGTAATAAAAAATAAAAACATTTAATATTTTCTAATTCAAGACATAGCAGATGATTTGTCACTAACCGCCTGTGCAGAATGCCCACCATTCGATTTCATGGTAGTCGGAAGGAAAGCGGCGGGACAGAGTTACAGAGAGAAGGGTTAGAAATAATTTAAATTTTTGTTTAATTAAATAAGATGATAATCAAAAGACACAAACAGACGAAACTTTTTTTCTTCCCTTTCGGTTCGCCCGTTATCAAAACGGATGTTTACTTTCCGATGAAGATTGTGAAAATTGTTCATCCAACGACAATTGAGTGTTCTGCGGGATGTTTTTTCTCTAAGGGATAATTCTTTCCACTCGGGAACAATAAGGGATAATTCATTTAAAGCGATAATGAATTAAGTAAATTTTAAATGAATTGTTTCCCAAGCAATTCAACTCGGCTACGACGTGGGTATTTCTGGAAATTCTATCGTTCACAAAAAATATGGAAAATGGGTGTTACGCGTACAGAAAAAAGTTAGTATGGCTTAGAACATTTTTCAAGAGAGAAGCAGAATTACAAAGAAAATAATATATACATAATTAAAATGGTACAAAAGTATTGAAATGGAACCTTGAACTAAACCTTATCTTTGAGTGACATCTGCAGCAGCCAGCTCCGGACTTGAAGGCGCCAGTGAAATTCAAAAGTTCTTTCAAACATAGAATAATAATATTAGACTCAATAATACATAAATAGTTCAATTATTACAAAATAATTAAAAGTCTAACTTTTGTAATTTTGTTTCGACTCAATAAGCATTTAAAGATTTGCATCTATCAATAAGCATTCATTTGTTTTGATTAAATAAACAATTTATAATTTTATTTGGAATTCATTAGGCATTTATTATTCTGCTTGGATTCGATATGGATTCATTTCTAATTAATTCTCCTTAGATTATACTATAAGCATTTCATATTAATAAAATACTCTAATCCTATTTCTACAAATGTAAACGAATCTTTAAAAAATGAACTATATTGGTGGTCAGTGATATTTGAAATTATAAAGTGAGTGACCATGAAGCACAACTGCTGGTCTAATGCACAACAGCGCCTGCATTCCTAAACAGCTATATATATATATATATATATATATATATATATATATATATTGTAGGACGCAACAAAAGTTTTCTGAAAAAAAAAAAAAATTACCTCTTGTTTAAGTAATTAAAAAGAAATGACAATTGTAAAGTTATTAAAAAACTGATAAAAAATAAAATTTATCATTACATAACATCGATTTGTTATGTAAAAATTCGATTATTTTGCAATAAATTGCACTGACTATAAATATGTCAGTTATAGGAATTAATTTTTTTATTATTTTACAATTTCTTATGGACCATAAGAACTGATTGTCACTTAGGGTTCAGTTCTATTTCGAACTGAGTTTTCAACATTTGATTTCGTAATATTAAATAAAAATTCATTATCTTTTATTAACTTTTTTTATTGATTAACTATTTTGTAATTGTTATATAAAATAATGTAAAATTTTTAGTTTGATACAAAGTGCGCCCTGACAATAATTTGTTACCAATTTAATACAAAGATTTAAAAGTTGCGTAAAAAAAATGCGCTTTTAGTGTGATTATTGAGTGAATAAGACACCTTAGTTTCATAACTGCAGTGATTGTTACATCAGTAGACATTAAATAATAATTGAAACTATTTTTTGATATTGGAATAAAAACCATATTTTTATTTAATAAAAAACGAAAATAATTTGATTGTCATTATTATTATATCTTTACTCTTATCTTTTATCTGTGTTTACTGGAAACAAAAACTCATGAAATCTTGCATTAAAGTATTTTTTTAAATTTTCATTTTAAAAATATGAGTTAAAAAATTTATCATTCATTCATTTAAAAAAAAAAAAAAAATGTTTCATAATGAAAAATTGTAATAATTAGCATAAAATGAACTAAACCTCTTTAAACTAAATATTTTTGTTTTCCCACAAAATGCAAAGTTTTAACTTGGTAATAATAGGTGAGCATTTTTAATGTCATTCATTAGTCTTTTAAATGGATGTGTTTATGCCCTCCGTACGTATTCAATGACAGATGAAATGATTATTTTACATTTGAACAAGAAGCGCATTAAAATAACTGTCGGTAATATTAAGTTTCATTTGAAACGCATAAACCCTGTAATGAACTTGAAAAGATGCAATTCAACAGAATCACTTACGATCCAAACACAATTACCGACTGTTTCGCAAGAACGCTCAACTTGAAGTGAGGGAAGAATAATAAATTGGCTATTGTTCTCTCACTTGTGTTTAAAGGAAAACGATCTTGCCAGTCTTCGCTATTATTATTAGCAATCTTTAGTGAACAGGGTGTATGTAATCAATAGAGACAAAAACACACGAAGTAAAGAAACCTGGCATTAAAATAATAATAAAAATAGAATTTTCTTTTTATCTCTCCTTAACCGGGCTCTCTTTTTCTAAAACACCCTGAGAGCCATACTGTTTACTCAGTAAGTACCAATGGCCAAAACCGTTTTACTTTTTCTGCCATTATCTATAATTTCTAGACTAGTCGCCGAGTGCGCGCTCTGAGCGAGCATATACTTGCTACATTTGAGATTGCAAGGAGAAAACCAGCTTCTCCCTGATCTATACACTAATATCAAATCATTCCGGCAGAAAATAATATTATTTCAATTACAATTATGTAAAAAATGTTTCACACATTTTAAAACAGGATATATACATACAAGCATCGATATACATGCATATGCGATGTATGTATATCGATGTTTGTATATATAAATTTTTATAAAATTTTTTTTTACTAACATTACTACCGAAGGTAACCGCGGGATGTTCACTAGTTTATAATGTTAGTGGGATTCATTTCAATCGCTATTTGTTAGTTGTTAAGTTGAAGTTAAATTTTTGCGTATTGTGCTTGTCATTAAGCTTTACCTAGCAAATAAATAAAACCGAGTTATTATCGAGCGTTTTTTTTTTTATCCAAATTATTACACCAACAATAAGTTATTCGCTGTCGCGGGCCGTAGTTTGAGACCCCTGTTCTAAAACATCACTTTGCCCTGAGAGGTGCTGTTTCGTAGGAAGCACTTGCACATCGACCAAAGGAGGGAAACGAAATTTGCCAATGACTGTCTGATTCGAACGAAAAAAAAACTCTCCCCTCCCTAGTAAAAAGAAAAAAATCCCCCCGCCCCTCCACGTGCTGATACCGCCGCACAAAATGAGTTGCTTCAACCTGTAGGACAGCAAGCATCTTCCTTCATGGAATTCATTTTTCCCCTATGAATTCGTCGCCCTAAATTATTTCGGCCGCCGGCGTTCAACAAAAAGGGCGCTCGAAACAACTGAGCCGCGCCCCACTCGTTCACTTATTTCGCGCCCAACGCCGTTCCAAAATTCACGCTCAACTGAGAGACTTCTCTTCCACAGTAGAGCGAGGAGGTGAATTTAAACATAAGTTCAAATGATCAATTCATATTTTTTTTTATTTATTTACTCATTGTCACCTACTGTACGAATAGCCTTCTTGCTGTTATTTTGCGGATGCGATTACAAAAATTCGATCCGTTTAAATTGGCGCGTCTCTCGCATCAGCTGCAGGACCGAATCACGAGGTCAACGCATGGCGCGGAGGAATATCGAAACGATGACTCACCCCTTCTATTGAAATGAACTGGACGGACGGATGACGCTCAGTTTTTGTGAAATGCACTGTTTTAAAGAGATTCAGCTGGTGGCATCCATTGCAGTCACTCCTTTCAGAAACGAGAAGACTCGGTGGAAATCATGGCATCGTGTGTCAGCCTTTTACATCAACAATCAGGTTGTGCGCCAGCAAGAAAGATGACAGCCCATCGACTTATGTGGAGGACTTATTAGGTGTCGGTGCGAGACACACACAACCACCCTCGAGTCTCCTCATTTCTGAAAGCGGTGCCTACAACTGCCAGCCCAATGAGTCACGAGTTGGGCGGGAGTTCACAGCCCATTTGTGTGCACAATGAACTCGCCGATTTTCCTTCTCTTCATTTCATTCATTGAAACTTTTTTAAATATATAGTATGCATTAAGACAAACCAAAGTCAGCGCTATTCATTCATTTGCAAATTTCACAGAATAACCACAATAGATAATACTCAATTTCTTAAAGAGCATACTCTTATCAATAAATTATGTAGAATGCAGATAATATCAATAAAATTAAAGGTGCGTTAGAACCCATTTGCTATCTGGGGTTTAAGGAAATTATATGAAAAGAATCAATAACTTCGCTGATGATAGATTAGTGGACCCGAAATCAAAGACTTGGGGACAAATTGTATTGAATGGAACATATCGACGTGATATTTCTAAAAAGTTGCCCATTTCAGTTTCAGATAAATTGAATTTAAATAAATGAAATTTAACTATTAATCTTTAAGTAATATTACATCGGGAATAGATATAAAAGTTTTTATATATCTAATTAACTGCCTGTTTATTATTGTTCAAAAAACAGAACTTAAAAAAAAAAAAAAAAAAATTGCGATGTTTCCTTACTACAAATGAAATGTTTTCTGCCTAAATAGAAAAATTCTTTTTTTCCCCATTTTTAAATCGAAGAAAAAAGGAATAAAAAAAAAAAAAAAAAAAAAAAAGGAAGGGTGACTATAATTCGTTTACTTAATTGAAATTTAAAGAAACGAAGGCTAATTTAGAAGCAAATTTCAGTGTAAAAATAATCCTTTACTGTTAATAAAAGTGCAAACGGAATCCCTTGTCAGATGCCGTTGACCTGAACACCATGGAATGCTAATATTTCTCAGACAAATAAACACCAATCAATCATTAAAAAAAAAACAACAACCCTAGAGTCGATTAAAAAGTCTCAATAAACCATCCATTTCAGTTACCCTAAATTTAAAAGCAGACTGCAAATCAAAAACTCCCCACTGAATTATGAAGGGACTCCACATTTCATTAAAGAAAACAATTCGAGGAACTGCTCACCAGGAAATCGAAAAAGAAATGCGTTCGAAGTGGATGCTCGAATTCGAAGTAAACATCTTCCCTCATCGCCCTCCTCTCCGTGTCAGTGGACCACGTGCTCGCCATGCACTCCTCGCGTGCTCCTCCTGACGTCACGGCCAGCTGGAAGAGCGCCGGTTGGCCATTCCCCTTGCACGTGACGCGGGCATGCTCTCCAGAGAGTGTCGGATGAAAGGGTTGCCACAGAGGGAAGGGTTATCGCCCTCATTTGGCAGACAGTGTTGATTCAGAAAAACAAATTAATTAGAAGTGAACACTGAAAACGAAAATTTTGATTACTAGAAAAGTATTATAAAATACTTCATAGTTCTTTCAACTTTTGAATTTGTGTTAAAGATTCGTGTTTAATGTTATTATTATTATTATTATTATTCTTTATTCTCTTTTCTTTATTTGCTTCTAATGTTTATCGGGGTTTGTTTTTTTTTGCATAAATTTAGAAAATTTTTTTGTTTGCAAAAAGGAGGAAATCCACATCCTAATCAGGAATTTGAAGACTGGTCAACATAAATAGGAGGAGTTAAATTTAATATCAAAATAGATAGTGATGCTAACCAAGAAAAAAAAAAAACATTTCCGTAAAATAATTATAATACATTTTTAAATTTTTTTAAAATTTGCCTTTAAAAAAAAAATTTTTTAAGAAATTCTTACATTTAACTTGTGGCATAACAAATATTTGAAGCACACGAAATATTTTCAACTGCCACTTCTGTCCTATATAATTACGGAATACTTAAGGAATGTTTGTTTTACGACGTTGGCACAAGAAATGTCACTCTCGATGTTGTAAAGAGCTCCATGGTTCAATTTCAACTTATTTTGAGTAATTTTTATGTAGAATGAATTGCGTGCAATTTCTCAGAATATTGATTTTTACAATTTTTTTTCCCCGTCAGGTATTCTAAGTTGTATTCAATTTTAACGTTTTAAGCATTTCTTACCCAATAACAATTATGTTTTTACATTTTGTAAAAACACTAAACATTCGTTTTCGTTGGACAACCTCGCGTCCCACTGACCAGGAAACGACAGGGTGCAACTATGCTGCATTTGCGTGTCGTAAGGGTGATAGCATGGAAAATTCCCACCTGTCAGCCTGACTGATCCGTCATCGAACCTCTCCATTTCTGAAATCTTCAGTGAATTTGAACCCCCTTTCTCACTTAAACGAGGGCCAAACGAGCGTTAAGTGAATAGAAACTCCTTTCTTGCTGGAACAGTCAAACAAGCGTTAAGTGAATAGAAACTCCTTTTTTTGCTGGAACAGCCAAACAAGCGTTAAGTGAATAGAAACTCCTTTTTGCTGGAACAGCCAAACAAGCGTTAAGTGAATAGAATCTCCTTTTTGCTGGAACAGCCAAACAAGCGTTAAGTGAATAGAAACCCCTTTTTTGCTGGAACAGCCAAACAAGCATTAAGTGAATAGAATCTCCTTTTTTGCTGGAACAGCCAAACGAGCGTTAAGTGAATAGAAACTCCTTTTTTGCTGGAACAGCCAAACAAGCGTTAAGTGAATAGAAACTCCTTTTTGCTGGAACAGCCAAACAAGCGTTAAGTGAATAGAATCTCCTTTTTTGCTGGAACAGCCAAACAAGCATTAAGTGAATAGAATCTCCTTTTTTGCTGAAACAGCCAAACGAGCGTTAAGTGAATAGAAACTCCTTTCTTGCTGGAACAGCCAAACAAGCGTTAAGTGAACAGAAACTCCTTTTTGCTGGAACAGCTAAACAAGCGTTAAGTGAATAGAATCTCCTATTTTGCTGGAACAGCCAAACAAGCGTTAAGTGAATAGAAACTCCTTTTGCTGGAACAGCCAAACAAGCATTAAGTGAATAGAATCTCCTTTTTGCTGGAACAGCCAAACGAGCGTTAAGTGAATAGAAACTCCTTTTTGCTGGAACAGCCAAACAAGCGTTAAGTGAATAGAAACTCCTTTTTTGCTGGAACAGCCAAACAAGCGTTAAGTGAATAGAAACTCCTTTTTTGCTGGAACAGCTAAATGTGCATGTTAATTCATTTCACTGCTGCATTAATTTGCTTTTTCGGTTCCACAAAACAAGCTGTGATATAGAGAAATTACATTACAAAAAAGAAAAATTTATTTTCTAAGAAGGAAACAATTAATTTGTTTAAATCACTGGGTACTTTTTTTTTTATCCTTAAAAAAATAGGACCATTTACATTAAACAATAATAAATCTATAGTTTTAGGGGGAAAAAAAAAATGTCATCTTAACAGCATCAAAAAGCAAATTGAATAAAAAGTATAAATAAAATATATAAATGTAATGTAAAATTAAATATAATGATGTAAATGTAAGAATAAAATTAAAATAACGTAAAAGGTTAAATAATGTAAATTTAACACCCCAAAAATTGTTAAGGTAAAAAATCAAATTAGTTCAAAAAATGTAATGTATTATTAATGTTAAATTAAATATAATGTTGTAAATGAAAAATGAAATTAGACATATTGTTATAAATGCAAAAAGAAAATTAAATATATTGTAAATGTAAAAAAAAAAAAAAAAAAAAAAAAAAAATTAATATGAAAAATTAATTAATACAAAAAATGTAATAATAATACATACTTTTTTATAACATAAATGTATAAATAAAATAGAAAGATTCATGTTATGTAAATTTGTGGAAAAAAAAAGAACATATTCTTCAAATGCAGGATAATAAATGCTGATTTATTTATAAATTTTAATTTCAAATAAAATAATAAATACATGTTAATTTTTCTATTTGGAAAGTATTGAATATAATAAATGAAAAGTAAATTATTTTAATATTAATATCTTTTTTACATCAGCCTATTTTAATAATTAAACACATAATATTACACGAGTAGGAGTAGATGAAATATGAATCGTGCATTCGATATTCATTTTCAAAAGCTATTAGGAGAAAAAGCGATGTTTAAGCTAAAATAGTAAGAAACTAAATCTAAATTCAGTATTGTAAATAATAATAATAATAATTGTTATTTATGAAATTAAGTAAATTTGTTATAAAAAAACAACTATAATTTCTGAGATTAAACACAAAATTATATTTCTTTATGAATATTTTTAAAAATTTTTTTTTTTGAAAATATTTAATCATACAATGTTATTCAATGTTAACGCAATTGAAAAATTGATTAATTATATTAATTAAAACATTAAATTGAAAAATTAATAGAAAAATTAACATTTAAAAATTTTTAAAACGAAATCACGAAAAACAAATTTTTATGAAATATATTGCACATTTTAAGAATTTATTTAAATTCGCACGAAAAAAAAAAAATTCTAAAAATTGTTTTGGCAACGTTGTATAAACCGAATAAATTTCTTCGAAACAAATTAAATTTTCTTGTTTTTGAAATATTAAGTCTCCATCCTTAATTAATTTTATGGCCTTAATTCGAAGAATTCAACAATAATCATTATTCAACACTCAGAATTTAAAAAGAGAAAGGTAAGTAAATGTAAAATTCAATTTGTTCTAGAACGAATAACCTACATTTAAACAAGTAGCAAATTTCTTGTCAAGAACAAAAAAAAAAAAAAAAAGAAAAAAAAAAAAAAAAAAAAAAAGGAATTACGTAGAAATTAGCCAGTATGTTGTTTTCCACGTGAACAATTCATGATTTCGGCCTATAAATTGTTTAACCATTCTTCATCTGTGTCATGGAAGAAGTCAGCTAGCAACAATCAAGTTTTCTCTGCGAATTTGTAATTCCCACGCTTTGGCGAGCTCTTGGCGAACTCTCGGCTTTTGGCTGCAACCCCGGGAGGAAGCGGGGAGGGCGAAATTGTTATTGAACGCTTAAGAAACTACGAGGCGCTTATCATTCCGTCGTGCGTCAAAGTTATCAGACGTTTGTTTAAAAGAATCCGCATCCTGGATTCGATTCCTCCTCCTTTTAGAGCTTCGGTCGGCGCACAGCGAACACTTGTTTTTTTCCGATCCTGCATGCTGAGCGAAAAGAATCGTTAACATGGGTGAAATAGTAGCGGATCCTTCGACGACTGCCCGGTGGTCGGCGGCGATGCAGAGCGACAAGATCGTGCCCCACGGAAGCCTGCGACAGAGCTGCCTGTGCACGGTCAAGGACTCCATCCTGGGGTGGAGCAGGGGGCGGAGGAACAGCGTGAGTTCGCAGTCGAGCCAGGAGAACCCCTTTCTGGAATACCCCATCGACCTGAAGCACGAGCTGCTCAACCACCTGCTGCGCCTGAAGCCGACGGGCCGCGAGCTGCTGAAGGCCGCGGAGCTGCTCATCTGTTCGGGGATACCCTCCTTCGACCTGAGCTCCCTGGACGACTGCAAGTTCCAGGACGTCCAGACCGTCCTGGAGAGCCTGATCAGGAGGGGCGGCTGCCTGAAGGAGCTCACCCTCGCGGGCCAGTGGCTCTACCACGACACCAGCAACGGTCTGGTACTGGAGATGCTGAGATCCTGTCCGAACCTCCGCCACCTGAAACTCCAGCAGACGTCGAGGGACGGCCACGAGCTGGATGTGATCCTGAGGCACTGCCCCAAACTGCAGAGGCTGGAGATCATGCACCCGTCCGTGGACGAGCAGGACGTGGACGATCTGTCGGAGGCCGTGTCGAGAGAGCCCCAGGCGTTCTCCGACGCCATAGCCGCGCTCACAGAGGTGAAGCTGCCCTCTTCGGTCAGCGGCAAAGGCGTGCTGAAGCTGTTGAAGACGCTGCCCAACGTCCAGTACATCTCCTGCACCTACCTCGATCAGATCATCGACGACTTGGAAGAAGCAGAAGACGCCGCCTACTGGCGAGAGCGAGCTTCCAGTCTCCTCGGACTGCACGTGTCGCTTCCAGTGTGCGAAGACACTCCCGGTTTAGTTGTGGACTGGTTCAGTAACTTGGAAGAAGTATCTTTGGAAGTCCAAGATGGAATGGACCTCAAGCCAATTGCCAAACTCCAGAGATTGCGATCCTTAGAACTTAAAAACAGTCCGACCATTGCCCTTTCTTACACGGACGAGATTCTTCCTCTGCTTGCGGCCTGCGGTAAAAAACTCCTCAGTCTGAGCTTAGAACGATTCGATTTGATCGATCTCACCAAAACCGCTACTTACTGCCCAAACCTGAGGTCCTTCAGCGCCCAGTGGTTCACCATCCTCAGCACGAGCCTCGCAAGAGGAACGAAAAAGCAGTTCCTGAACCTGAGGTATCTCCGCCTGAGACCTCGCGTGGGCAGAAAAGTAACGCCCGAGGCATGTGAAATCCTGCTGACCAACAGCCAGTGCCTCAAGCATTTGGAATTCTACTGCAGCTATGGACTCACTGACGCTTTGGTGACCAAATTGCTCAAAACCAACAAATTCAGCCAATTGAGAACTCTGCTTTTAAGGCATGGACATGGACTGTCCAGAAATGGAATTTCTCAATTAACGCGGCTAGCTCAAAGACTTCGCATCTGGGATGTTGGCATGATTTATTCCAAACAAGTGTGAAAAAAAAAATATTCATCGTTGTGGACTTCGGATGCTAGTCAAATCCACGCATGCAACACTGCCAAAGAATAAACAGAGCACATTTTTGTGTTGTAATCGGCCGACTCGGTGAGTGTCAAGTTTTTTCAATTACCGGGCAGCCAAATTTGGGAACTACTTCAGTCAAGCCTTTTTGTTTTTGTGCTATTTCCTCTTCCCAACAACATTTGTCAAAAGTGGTATTCATCTATTGGATTACTTTCATTATTATGTTAAAATTGTATAGTGATTCATTGCTTTGATTTCACTCATTTTATATACATGTTATTACTGATTAAGTTACGCATGCACATATTGTTTGGATAGCGTAACAGACGACATTGGAGTCCCCCCCCCCTTTTTTTTAATGTCAATAATTTAGCATTTTTTTAAAAAATATTACTTGAATGCCATCTTGTAGTTAGTAAAAGTCTATTACTTATATTCATACTGCTATTAAGTGTCACTTCATTTTATTGATAACCACTTAATTTTTAAAATTCACATTTCCAATTTTTTAAAAAAAAAATATTATTTTCATCACGCAATATAGATAGTTGCATATACAATTTTCAACATGCCCTAAATGTAAATTTATGAAAGAATATACAAGATTTTATATTTTTCTACTATATTTATTTCTATTTTATATTCAACTAAAAACATTCTATGAACATTTTTGTAAATCATTCCATTAGTATAATTTTTAATGCTTTATTCGAAGTATGCATTGTCAATATTTTAAATTCATTCCTAAATAAGTAATTAACATATATATATGTTTCCATTTTGAAAAAAAAAAAAGTGAAGTTTTGTAATTCCATATTATCAGGATTGTAGTTGAAAACTTTTTTGATATGAAATTTTTCTTTTGATGTGCCGTGTACAATGTTAACTTTCTGTGATAAGCGTTTGCAGACCGACGCCGACCATAGTTGCTTTACATGGTGTGACTGAAAAGTTGTATTTTCATTGGTACAAAGTAAAGCTTTTCTATTAAATAATTTATATAAATTTTATTATCTGTCTCTTTATTTAATTTCTCACTTTTTCAGATTGGTTGACATTTGAGTGCATTCACAACGCGTGAATTTATTTGAATTTTAACTGTTTACATGTTGCACACGAAATAATGTATCAGCCGCCGTGTCAATTGCCACCGTCATCTCTATTTTAAGTTGCTACTGATTGAGCATGAAGCGAGAAAAAATCGGATTATTATTGTAATCAATAATCCCAAATTGTTTTTACTTAAACGAACAATTCATACATTATAACCAATAATCCCAAATTGTTTTTTTTCTTAAACGAACAATTCATGCATTATAACCAATAATCCCAAATTGTTTTTTACTTAAACGAACAATTCATGCATTATAACCAATAATCCCAAATTGTTTTTACTTAAACGAACAATTCATACATTATAACCAATAATCCCAAATTGTTTTTACTTAAACGAACAATTCATGCATTATAACCAATAATCCCAAATTGTTTTTACTTAAACGAACAATTCATGCATTATAACCAATAATCCCAAATTGTTTTTACTTAAACGAACAATTCATGCATTATAACCAATAATCCCAAATTGTTTTTACTAAACGAACAATTCATGTATTATGTCACTCGTTTATATAAAGCTAAACAAAACAAATATTTATATCTGAAAGAGGAATATGCGCAGAACTGTAATAGCACATTTATATAAAAAAATTCCTGAAAGATATGTTTGAAATTTAGTCCTTGTATGTAGTAAATTAAGAATTGATTTCAATTTCATAATTTCTTTTTCATTTTTTTTATTGCAATTTAACTCTATTTCAATTTCCGTTTTTCACAATTAAGAAGATTCTATCAAAATAATCTCTTTAAACAGTTTTCTTGCCCAGTGTGGAAACTACATTTAAATTTTTCTTAATATTAATGTTTTAAAAATATTAGCAATGCGTTAACACATTTTCTAATTATTGATTTTTCAAAAAAATAAAAATAAAATAAATAAATCATGTGAATTATAATAAATTTAAAATAAATAAAATAAAGATTAAATTTTCATTATAAGGGAAATAAAAAAATTAAGTTAAAGTTTATAATAAGAATTAAAAGTTAAAGTTAAATTTAAGTTATTTTTTAAGAAACTCAATTTCTTCTGCTAACATAATAAATAACTGATATTTTTTTTAAAAAAAAAGTGAACAAACAAAAACATCAACAGGAAAATGAATTTTTTTTTGTTCAAAGTTATAAAAATTGATTAAGGTAGAAATTGAAAACTATGAAAATTAAATAAATATATGTATAAAAAGGTGATTAAATCTGTCGATGAATTTGGCTATTTTAAAGAACTTGAACTGTTTTTATTTATTTTAAAAGCATAGTTTTAATATTATTAAACCATTGCAGATTTTTCCTATTTATCATGACAATATATATTTACTATTTCAAAATAAGTAACGTTGTTTTTGAAACAAAAAATATATAATATAAGTGTTGTTTCGTGGATATAAAAAGATCCGCATGCTCAATTTTATTGTAAAAAAACAAAAACAAGTAATAAAAAAAATTTTAAGTCAATTCCTGCTTTTTTTCACTCTATTGCAGAAAAGTCCTTTACAAATAAAGTTGAAATTTTTCCTCTATATCTGGCGCCATCTATTATTAGATACATGCAACTTAAATCTAAAAAAATAATAATAAATAAATAAAATTAATTAATTAAATTTAATGAAGGAATTAATATTTGATAGAAATTTAATTCTGGAAAGTGAAGTTTTTAAGACGTTCATAGCATAAATGGAAGCGAAAAGAGGGAGCTGTCAGAAAGATCTCTATTCTGAATGGCTTTCATTTGATCGAGGCGGAGCAGCGTAAACTAAGACAATTAGAAAAAGAAATGGAGAACCTGTGGAAAGAACTTCAAAACTGAATCTGTGGATGATCTAGGAAACTTAATTAAAAGTGCGAAAATTTTGTGTGCACCGGATAGAGCTGAATCATTCCACTTGTTTTTGCAGTCCCTCGAGAAGACATTTAAAGACGTATCCGAAGATTTAAAATCAGAAATTCTTTTGAATAGTTTGGGAGAAAAAATCTAACGGTTTACATATCGGAAGAGGATTTGAAAAATTATGATAATTTAAGAGCAGTTGTACATAAAGAATTTCAAACCACCCCTTAGGATTGTTTTGAATCACTCTTGTAAGGCAGTAAAATCAGATTCTGAAAGTTACGTGCAGTTTGCTTCCAGACTGAGTGCGATCTTTTTTAACCCGTACTGTCAGTTAAGAGGATTAACACCTTTAAATCGCTGAGTGATTTAATTATATCGGATAGACTATTCATCTCCTTAGATAGAGAATTAAATCACATAGGAACAAAGCAGGGAGAGTCTTACTTTAAATCCCGAGAACTAGGCCGTGAATGCGACATCTTTTTGTTCACTGGGAGCGACAACGACTGCAATTCAAGGGGTTTTAATGTCAACAAAAATAAAAGTTTTTCAGAAACAAAATCCAGATTTCAAAATTTGAAGTACAGCAAAGTGACTCCGAATGCGTTTCTGTATGTGACAAAGTTCCGTTTTGTGTAAAGGAATTGTGCATTACATTCTTGTCCCAAATTCAATGTCCTATCGGAATCCCAGAGAATCGAAACTTTAAAAGAACATAAAGCTTGTTTTAAATATTTGGTTCAAGAATGTTCTGCAGTTAAGTGCAAATATAAAAATTGTTTTTGTGGAAAACCATACAACCGATTAATTCATTTTCAAAGAAATGAAAGGAAAAAAAAAAAGGGAGGGGGGAATGAAAATGCGTCAGAAATGAATGTCGATGAGCGATCAGGTGAGAATCATGATTAGTTCAAACCCATCTGTTGTTGCTTCTAGCTTGAGTCGAAAAAGAGCACAACTCAATAATGAGTACTATTTGATGTTTAATAAAAGATCATATAATTCAGAGTGGAAAGAAGTTAGAGGTGGGAAGTCAAACTTGCTTGATGAGCTTGCGATTGTGCAAATAGTTTATTACTTAAAATTACTTAAAAAGAAAGGTTTGGTTTGTCGCTCTACAGTCATTTTGTTCACATTTTAGGCCAATTAGACAGGGACCTACAGTTTAACGTGGATTCCGAACCACTACAAACATATATGCCGCCGGCAGGGATTCGAACTCGAAGCCTGTGTTACTAAAGGCCAGAGCGCTAGTCAATTGGTCATCAGGCCACTAAAAAGAAGGATAAATACTGAGATTTCTGTCCTAAATGCCTCGAGTATGATCATTACTTGAAGAGTTACTGCAACGATCGTTAATAAGGACAAAAAGAGAAAAAGATCTGAAGTGAAAGTGATCTTTTTGTGAAAGATCTGACTATGATAGTAGTTAAAAAAATAACTGATATTATTCCTCAAAAGTTTAGATATTAAGAGCTATATATATTAAATTTTTGTAAAACTAGCAGATTGCAACTTCAATATACCAGGTAAAATAGAACTGCTGTTAGGAGCCGAGATATTCTACGAACTGTTGAAACCCGAACAAATTTTAGTTCCAGACCATAAATCTACTTTTGCAAACACAGTATTTGGGTTTGTAGTTGGCAGGAGAGTTAATCAGCCAATGAAAGACAAGATTCATTGTGGAATGATTAGAGAAGATCTAAAAATGAAACACTGATAAAATTTTTGGTAAGTAGAGCGGAATTAGAGTCAACAGGTGATATTGAAAATTCTATATGTGAGGAACATTTTTCGGAAACACATTGGAGGAACGCGGAGGGGCAGGCACGTAGTACAAATACCACTTAAAGAGGACCCATCTTGATTAGGCAATTCTGAAGAGATAGACGTTAATATAGATGGATTCTAAGAGAGCTCTCAAACGTCTAAGATCATAGCGGACCAGATTAACAAAAGGTAAAGAATACTTGAAACTGCACGGAGAATTTGTGGAAGAGTATGAGAGGCCGGGGAACACGAAGGAAGTAACCGAGGAGAAAGTTCCAGATGCATCTTTTTTATGCAACTCATCGGTCTGAGAAGGAAAGCACGACATTAAGAGTAGTCTTTAATTGTTCCTCAAAGACCACGAATTGAAGATCTCTGAACAGCACACAGTACAACGTAGGCGTGACACAAAATGAATTTATTTACAATTGTTCGCGCCAACGCGCAAGGATACCCCTAGCGGCGAAAAAGTGTGTGTACACATGCGCCTGCGAGCGCATAAGTGTGAGTCTGATCATTGTAACGCCAGAGTGGCAAGAGAGAACATCACGGCTGCGAGTGGCTGTGCCTGTGTCGTGTAAATAAAGTGATTGTTATGTTTTAAACCTTTTTGGTTTTATTGTGTGAGTGTGATACAATCCGCTTGTGAAAGAGAACATGTGTGAGTGCTGTTAGTGCTATTGACGAGAACATTTTGGTCCGTCGAGCCGGAGAGTGGGCTCAGATCTGTGGATAGTGTTGTGTCAAGTGAAAAGCTTTGTAAATGAAGTAAGTGGAAATCCATATATTTAATATTTTGTGCAAACATGTTTAAAAGGTGCCAAAAGGAAGATTTGCGGCTCATTGCCACAGAAAT